>JAACNH010003028.1:0-32400 GCA_019447015.1 Hymenochirus boettgeri | reverse complement strand
GTAAAGAAAAACACTTGGTGTGTAAGAAGTTCATAGGAACATTTTGAAAGATTAACCACATATGTAGTCACACATTGATAGATGACTGCTGTTTAAAGGGACTGTCCACCCCTCTGGAGAAAAATCACCATGTTGTCCAAAAAACCCTTCCTCACTCTGTCTCCACGGAGGCTGCTGTGTTCTTTTTCTGTTCCCGAACAGCTGCAGTGGAGATTCCCCCTGGGAATGGCAGTCAGTGATGGGCTGTGAGGTCACTGTCACGGCCGAAACCGACTACCTTACCCGGAAGTGAAGAGGAGATTGCAGAGCCGTGGCCGGTGGATCGCAGAGCTTGGAAATTTGTCTGATTTGCAGTATATCATTTCACCCACAATATGTAATGTTACCAACTGCACAAATCTATTATTACTGTTTATATGAAATTGTTGAAATTGTATTTTTTTTAAGAAAATAATAAAAAAAAAAAAAAAAAATATTCACAGTAAGGACTAACCTTCAGCACCATGGACAGAGCACTTGTTATCCACAGCAAGGTTAGATTTAAGACCCTTGTTAAAGGGAATGTACAAGGTAAATCCTTTGGAAAGCTGTACCTTTAAATCCCACACTAAGGGTACTCTTTATATTTCTAAGCCATTGGCAAATTTTACCTTTCCCTCTTTACTTGTTGGCTCTCCCTCCTTCACTGACATCTCGTGCAATCCACTACTCCTGTGAGACTTGAAGGTGAATCTCATTCTATCAGCTAGTGAGGACTGCCCTGCTAGCTGTATATTACACTTACATTAAAACACGGACCAGACTACAGATTGGATTAACAGAGTGTCGCTTCTATGTATATAATGCAATGATGTTTAAAGGGCCAACACTGTAGCTAATAAATGTTTGGGGCTTTTAACAGCAGTCATCTATCAATGTGTGACAACGTATGCGGATAATATTTGTGCAACATAGTCACTTTTAAGGGAATATTGCAAAATGTCCAAATTTTTAGTCAAATTATGTTTAACACACAGCACAATCCACTTTTTTTCCTCCTACCATAGAGAGCAGGGTTGTCTTGTATTTTATTACTCACTGACACCACCTGAAGGCTGGAGGTGGTATATAAGGAGCCTTGGTGTATATGTCCATTACAATACACATCATATCCTGTGTAGCAGACAAACTTTTTTGGATTATACTTCCTTTCACATGGAGCAGACACAGGGGTGTGGTTTAAGCTGCCATTTGACCATTCCATTTTAAAATGTACATTGTTTTGTACCTAAAGTCAGTGCTATTCTTTATATACATTTACTAATTGTCATTTAGATGGTAATAGTAAAATAGTACACACATACATATACACCTTTCCTATATGTAATATCCTATACCCCTCACCACATTGGTAGCTCCTAAAAACTCAATGCAATCTCCTATGGAGATATAAATACATTTATATAATATAAGGGATATATATATATATATATATATATATATATATTTATAGGGTAAACACCCAAACATAATTTGAACCAAAGTGTGGACATTTTGCAATATCCCTTTAATAGTGACTGTTTCACAACAACCTCCTACATTTAAAAGTACTACAAATCGACCAGAATTATTGACTCAGTGTCCTACTAGAACACACAATTCAGATGCCACACTCACATACAATTTATGCTTACAAAACAAAATGACATGGTAAAGAAAAACACTTGAAGTGTGTAAGAAGTTCATAGGAACATTTTGAGGCTGCTGTGTTCTTTTTCTGTTCCCGAACAGCCGCAGTGGAGATTCCCCCGGGATGGCAGTCAGTGATGGGCTGTGAGGTTACCGTCATGGCCAAAACCGACTACCTTACCCGGAAGTAAAGAGGAGATTGCAGAGCCATGGCCGGTGGATCTCAGCTGGAAGTAGAATTCTTGCTGGAAGTAGAATTATTGATTATAACCAAAACGAAGTCCAGGTTTTTTAGGTTTTTCTTTTTCAACATAGTTATTTTTTCCAGAGGGGTGAACAGTCCCTTTAATGCCTCAAATATCCATTTGCTACAGTGTTGGTCCTTTAAACATCATTGTACTATATACATAGAATCGGAACTGTTAATCAGGTCCATGTTCTGGTCCACGTTTTACTTTTCACCTCCAGCAAGTCTCGGAGTATTGCATTGAACAAGATTACAGTGGAGGAGGAAGAGCCAGCAAGTAAAGTGGGAAGAGGTAAGCTTTGCCAATATTCTCCGGATGCAAATGTGAAGAAAGCTCTTCAGACCCTTGTGTAGTGCATTATAAATCTAGAAAACAAACATGTAAATTCCCCTATTATGGTTATGGGCGATTTTAATAATGTTGACTAATGAACTTCCTAGGTATAAGCAATTTGTTAAATGTCCGACTAGGGAAGGTAACATTTTAGACCATTGTTATTGTACAATTAAAGCTGCCTATAAGGCCCTACCTCGAGCCCCTTTAGGGAAGTCGGATCATGTATTGATCCAGCTAGTTCCGGCTTACAAACAAAAGTTAAAATGTAGTAAATCAATTAGGAAATCAACTAGTGTGTGGACTGAAGACTCAATTAAATCTCTTCCAGGGTGTATGGAATGTACGGACTGGAACATGTTCAAAGATATTTGTACCGATATAAATGATCCTGCCGACTCTGTTACATCTTACATTAAGTTTTGAGATGATATGTGTATCCCCCCAAAATGTAATCATCTATAATAACAGTAAGCCTTGGTTCTCCAAAGAGAATTCTTCTATATCCGGTGATAAAGACGCCTATAGACAGGCTAGAAATAAATTAAATATGCTAAGTTTAAATATAAAACAAAATTGGAGAAACAAGCCCAGGAGATTAACCCACGGGCTACATGGAATAGCCTGCAGGTTATTACTAACTATAAGAAAGGCGCGTCTATGACGATGGATAATATAGACCCTTCTTTGCCAAATGAATTCTTTACACGATTTGATAAGTATGATGCTTATCCTCAGTTTTATCTTCATCCTCTTTCTCAGTAAAACAAGATGAGGTTGAGAGGTTGTTTTCACTACAGGATCATACTAAGGCAGCAGGTCCTGATGGGATCTCTACTGTAAAGTATTGTGCTGGACAGGACAGGTGGCATCTATTTTTAGACATTTTCAATCTCTCTCTTTCACAATGAGTGGTTCTGAATTGTTTTAAAACGTCCACTATTATTCCTGTCCCTAAGAAAGAAACATTTCTTGCTTAAATGATTATAGACCAATTGCTCTAACGCCGGTTGTTATTAAGATATTATTGCGGTTGGTATTTTTGTTTTTAAAGTCAACCACTGTAAATGTCTTAGATCCTATGCAATTTGCATATAGAGAAAATAGAATTGAAGATGCCATTAACTTGGGACTAGAATCTATATAGTCACTAGATCATAAAGATTCCTATGTTAGGATCTTATTTATTGACTTTAGCTCAGCGTTCAATACTGTAGCCCCTGGAGTACTTATTTCTAAACTATCACAGATGGAGGGATGTCCGGCTATCTGTAGATGGATTTATAGCTTCTTGACAGACAGAAGACAATATGTGAAAAGGAGCCCTTCCTTCTCTGACTGCCTTAACATAGGTACTGGTGTACTTCAGGGATGTGTGCTCTCTCCACGTCTGTATTCTCTATACACTAATGATTTTAGATCTTCTGATTCATCGGTTAAAACTATTACATTTGCAGATGATCCTACCGTCATTGGCCTCATTAGGGGAAATGATGAGTGCTTACAGGAAAGAGGGATCTAAATTAGTATCTTGGGGCTTAACAATTAACTTGATTTTAAATTCATCAAAAACTGTTGAGATGATTGTTGATTTTAGGAAAAACCACCCCCTTTTGGCTCCATTGAGTATAGATGACTCAATAGTAAAATGGGTTGACTCTTAAATATCTAGGTACTACTATAACAAACTCACTGTGTTGGAATACCAACATCATTTCCATTATAAAAAAGGCGAGACAGCGACTGTATTTTTCAGATTGCTGAAAGATTGGTGTAACGATCTGTGCTGGAGCAATTTTATAGGGCAATTGTAGAGAGTATTATCTCCTCATCCATTATAGTATGGTATGGGTCAGCTAAGAAACAACTACAAAGGGTCATGGAAACAGCCAGGAAAATCATTGGCTGGGAGTTGCCCTCGGTTACTGATCTATACCAATCCCGACTGGTTAAACGGGAAACAAGATAATTTTAGATACAAGTCATCCCGCTCATTATTTATTCCAAAAGTTTCCATCTGGTAAACGTGATAGAGCACTAAAAACAACTAAACAGACATTTAAATAGCTTTTATGGCTCCCGATAGACAGAACTTTTTAAAATCAGTCTAAATAATTGATCTAGATTTTAAAAAAATGATTATTTATTTAAATTATATGATAATCTTTTTATGGATGTGCCATGGAGTGATTTGTATGTCGTTTTTATAAAATATATATATCACGTCTTGTATCCTAAATTCACCAAGTTAAATTCCTGTATATTGAATACTGGTGATAATTATAATTATTAGTAGTAGTTTATAAAACGCAGTGGGTGGGAACCTGTTAGCGTAAACGTTATAATGGATATCTATGGGAAAATAAACGTCATTCCTTTTTTAGAAAATTAACGTATTCCCAAATCTGCACGGAGCCTTCTAGAAAAAGATGTGGCCTGTGGGAGGTACAATTTCCAATCGCGTGCGTACAATTACAGTCGCATATTCAATCCCATTGCAGTACTCCAGTATCGCACGGTATTTTACAGCCGCATGGTCGGAAATGTATGAGCGTGGCAGTACTTTTATGCTAACCAGCGGTATTGGATGTTTCAGATACGGTGAGTCAGGACTAATCACAGTCATTAAGAACCTCATAGGAGAACTGTCCGAGTTACCCAGGTACTTGTCTCTCCTGGTTTGCTGGAGAAGTTCCAATACATGTAGGACTAGCGAAGTCCAGTTGATCTAACACTCACACCAGCACAGACCCTTCATAATAGCTTATAAACCGATCAAACCAATAATGGGAATGACAAATCAGCTTAATGTAGTCATTTATTTTTATTACAGAGTTTAATATACAGTCAAAGTGAAAGAATAACATCATTTGCTCCTGAAGGTTACATTAATTACACAGTTACACTTACATTGCAACCCTCTCCTGGCAGCTACCTTGCATGCAACCTGGTGGGTACTGCTGTGAGTGGGTGCCCCTTCCAGTGGGCCCTGCTTAGAGGGGCACCTCCTCCCACCACCCTCTTGGTGCTTCTTCCTGTGGGCCCCATTCCTCTCCCTCCTGGCAGACGTGCCACCCTTATATCATGCCCCTCCCACTGAGGAGGATGTAGGGACAACCAGGGGTGTTCCTAGGGCTTTTGACATTAAATAAATTTGCCTATCGGCAGATGGTGGCAGCCCGATAAGTGGGCATGGGTGGATCAGAAACATAGCGTGGCTTGTTGAGGTGGGTGTGCTGGGGCTGACTATCACTGATCGGTTCAGACTGGTGCTGAAATGCAGTATTGCAGAAGGAGGATTTTTTTAATTGCCGCCTTTTAAAGGGCATGTCCACCCCTTTTCAAAATCCATGTATATAGTAGAACACCCCCCAAAACTGGGTTTCGTTTTACTTACTTGTAGAGATGTCCGAACTTCGCAAAATCCGTCCGCTCGAGGATCCGAAATTTCGAAAATCCGCGAGCGACCCATTAAAATGAAAAAATCCATACGAATTCTCGATAAAATTTTCGAAAATACGTATTTAGCATTTTTAAAAATGGTGAAATCCTCGTTAAATTTTGAAAATTTTCGGAAAATACGTATTTTCACGCATTTTCGAAAATACTGAAATTCTCGTCATTGAAATTTTGAAAACGCGGTTTGGAAAAGTTCGGAAAGCGGAAAACCCGCGATATCCACCGTCACTACACAGCTGGGGAGCATCACTACTTGTAACAAAGATGCTCCCTGGCTGTGTAAAGCTGCTGGGTGTTCTACTACATACTGGATTTTTGAAAGAAGGGTGGACATGCCCTTTAAGTGTTCTGCAGGGGTGCACCCCGTAAATGTTTCATGGAGGGACACCCCTGGGGGCAACGTGCATGCAATGGGGGCTGCCATAAAAGGGCATCTCCTCCTGGGGAAGACCTCACACCACCAGCAGGGGCACCTCCTCCCAGTGCTACCTACCTCCTGGTAGGGCAAGATGGGGGTGGAACGTGCCTGCAATGGCGGCTGCCAGCAAGCCATCTCCTCCCAGTGCTACCCACACAATTGCATGCGCCACCCTCATATCTGCACAAGATGTGGTGCAAAGGGGACGGCCGAATTCTTCTTCCGCTTCTACTGTTGCCAACATCTTCCGATTCTTCTGTTGCCAAAGAGTGTGGACTATAAGAAGACAACGTGGCAACAGAAGAATCGGAAGATGTTGGCAACAGTGAAGCAGAAGCAAGAAGAACAATTCGGCCGTCCCCTTGCACCACAGCAGATATGAGGGTGGCGCATGCAATTGTGTGGGTAGCACTGGGAGGAGATGGCTGCTGGCAGCCCCCCATTGCAGGCACTTCCACCCCCATCTTGCCCTACCAGGAGATAGTAGCACGGGAGGAGGTGCCCCTGCTGGTGGTGTGAGGTCTTCCCCAGGAGGAGATGCCCTTTTATGGCAGCCCCCATTGCATGCACGTTGCCCCCAGGGGTGTCCTCCATGAAACATTTACGGGGTGCACCCTGCAGAACACCTTAAAGGGCATGTCCACCCTTCTTTCAAAATCCAGTATGTAGTAGAACACCCAGCAGCTTTACACAGCCGGGAGCATCTTTGTTACAAGTAGTGATGATCCCCAGCTGTGTAGTGCGGGGATATCGCGGGTTTTCCGCTTCCGAACTTTCCAACCGCGTTTTTTCAAAAATTTCGGAAATGACGAGAATTTCAGTATTTTCGAAAATGCGTGAAAATACGTATTTTCGAAAATTTTCAAAATTATCGAGATTTCACCATTTTTAAAAATGCTAAATACGTATTTTCGAAAATTTTAATCGAAATTCGTATGGATTTTTCATTTTAATGGGTCGCTCGCGGATTTTCGAAAATTTCGGATCCTCGAGCGGACCGGATTTTGCGAAGTTCGGACATCTCTACAAGTAAGTAAAACGAAACCCAGCTTTTGGGAGGTGTTCTACTATATAACTGGATTTTGAAAAGGGGTGGACATGCCCTTTAAAAGGCGGCAATTAAAAAAATCCTCCTTCTGCAATACTGCATTTCAGCACCACGTCTAGATACCGCATCAGTGATAGTCAGCCCAGCACACCCACCTCAACAAGCCACGCCTATGTTCTGATCCACCCATGCCCACTTATCGGCTGCACACCATCTGCCGATAGGCAAAATTTATAATGTCAAAAGCCCTAGGAACACCCCTGGTTGTCCCTACATCCTCCTCAGTGGGAGGGGCTGATATAAGGGTGGCACGTCTGCCAGGAGGGAGAGGAATGGGGCCCACAGGAAGAAGCACCAAGAGGGTGGTGGAGGAGGTGCCCCTCTAAGCAGGGCCCCACTGGAAGGGCACCCACTCACAGCAGTACCCACCAGGTTGATGCAAGGTAGCTGCCAGGAGAGGGTTGCAATGTAAGTGTAACTTGTGTAATTAATGTAACCTTCAGGAGCAGATGTTATTCTTTCACTTTGACTGTATATTAAACTCTGTAATAAAAATGAATGACTACATTAAGCTGATTTCTCATTCCCATTATTGATTTGATCGGTTTATAAGCTATTATGAAGGGTCTGTGCTGGTGTGAGTGTGTGTGTTAGATCAACTGGACATCGCTAGTCCTACATGTATGGAACTTCTCCAGCAAACCAGGAGAGACAAGTAACTCGGTCAGTTCTCCTATGAGGTTCTACTGACTGTGATTAGTCCTGACTCACCGTATCTGAAACATCCAATACCGCTGGTTAGCATAAAAGTACTGCCACGCTCATACATTTCCGACCATGCGGCTGTAAAAATACCGTGCGATACTGAGGACTGCAATGGGATTGAATATGCGACTGTAATTGTACGCCCGCATTGGAATTGTACCTCCACAGGCCACATCTTTTCTAGAAGGCTCCGTGCAGATTGGGAATACGTTCATTTTCTAAAAAGGAATGACGTTTATTTTCCATAGATATCCATTATAAAGTTTACAGCTAACAGGTTCCCACCCACTGCGTTTTATAAACTACTACTAATAATTATAATTATCCAGTATTCAATATACAGGAATTTAACTTGAATTTAGGATACAAGACGGATATATATATTTTATAAAAACGACATACAAATCACTCTGGCACATCCATAAAAAGATTATCATATATTTAAATAAATAATCATTTTTAAAAATCGATCAATTATTTAGACTGATTTTAAAAAGTTCTGTCTATCGGGAGCCTAAAAGCTATTTAAATGTCTGTTTGTTGTTTTTAGTGCTCTATCACGTTTACCAGATGGAAACTTTTGAATAAATATGAGCGGAGGACTTGTATCTAAAATATCTTGTTTCCTTAACCAGTCGGGATTGGTATAGATCAGTAACAGAGGCAACTCCCAGCCAATGATTTTCCTGGCTGTTTCCACGACCCTTTGTAGTTGTTTCTTAGCTGACCCATACCATACTATAATGGATGAGGAGATAATACTCTCTACAATTGCCCTATAAAATTGCTCCAGCACAGATCTTGTTACACCAATCTTTCAGCAATCTGAAAAAATACAGTCGCTGTCTCGCCTTCTTTATAATGGAAAATGATGTTGGTATCCAACACAGTGAGTTTGTTAAGTAGTACTAGATATTTAAGAGTCAACCCATTTACTATTGAGTCATCTATACTCAATGGAGCCCAAAGGGGGTGTTTTTCCTAAAATCAACACAATCTCAACAGTTTTGATGAATTTAAAATCAAGTTAATTGTTAAGCCCCAAGATACTAATTTAGATCCCTCTTTCCTGTAAGCATCATCATTTCCCCTAATGAGGCCAATGACGGTAGGATCATCTGCAAATGAATAGTTTTAAACGATGAATCAGAAGATCTAAAATCATTAGTGTATAGAGAATACAGACGTGGAGAGAGCACACATCCCTGAGGTACACACAGTACCTATGTTAAGGCAGTCAGAGAAGGAAGGCTCCTTTTCACATATTGTCTTCGTCTGTCAAGAAGCTATAAATCCATCTACAGATAGCCGGACATCCCTCCATCTGTGACAGTTAGAAATAGTACTCCAGGGGCTACCGTATTGAACGCTGAGCTAAAGTCAATAATAAGATCTAACATAGGAATCTTTATGATCTAGTTACTATATAGATTCTAGTCCCAAGTTAATGGCATCTTCAATTCTATTTCTCTTATGCAAATTGCATAGGATCTAAGACATTTACAGTGTTGAATTTAAAAACAAAATACCAAGCAATAATATCTTCATAACAACCGGCGTTAGAGCAATTGGTCTATAATCATTTAAGCAAGAAATGTTTCTTTCTTAGGGACAGGAATATAGTGGACGTTTTAAAACAATTCAGAACCACTCCATTGTGAAAGAGAGAGATTGAAAATGTCTAAAAATAGATGCCACCTGTCCTGTCCAGCACAATACTTTACAGTAGAGATCCATCAGGACCTGCGCCTTAGTATGATCCTGTAGTGAAAACAACTCAACCTCATCTTGTTTTATGAGAAAGAGGATGAAGATATAAACTGAGGATAAGCACATACTTATCAAATCGTGTAAAGAATTCATTTGGCAAAGAAGGGTCTATATTACCATCGTCATGACGCGCCTTTCTTATAGTTAGTAATAACTGCAGGCTATTCAGTAGCCCGTGGGTTAATCTCCTGGGCTTGTTCTCAATTTTGTTTTATATTTAAACTTAGCATATTTAATTTATTTCTAGCCTGTCTATAGGCGTCTATCACCGGATATAGAAGCATTCTCTTTGGAGAACCAGGCTTACTGTTATTATAGATGATTACATTTTGGGGGGATACACATATATCGCAAAACTTAATGTAAGATGTACAGAGTCGGCGGATCATTTATATCGGTACAAATATCTTTGAACATGTTCCAGTCCGTACATCCATACACCCTGGAAGAGATTTATTGAGTCTTCAGTCCACACACTAGTTGATTCCTAATTGATTTACTACATTTTATCTTTTGTTTGTAAGCCGGAACTAGCGGATCAATACATGATCGACTTCCCTAAAGGGGCTCGAGGTAGGGCCTTATAGGCAGCTTTAATTGTACAATAACAATGGTCTAAATGTTACCTTCCCTAGTCGGACATTTAACAAATTGCTTATACCTAGGAAGTTCATTAGTCAACATTATTAAAATCGCCCATAACCATAATAGGGGAATTTACATGTTTGTTTCTAGATTTATAATGCACTACACAAGGGTCTGAAGAGCTTTTTCACATTTGCATCCGGAGGAATATTGGCAAAGCTTACCTCTTCCCACTTTACTTGCTGGCTCTTCCTCCTCCACTGTAATCTTGTTCATGCAATACTCCGAGACTTGCTGGAGGTGAAAAGTAAAACGTGGACCAGAACATGGACCTGATTAACAGTTCCGATTTATGTATATAGTACAATGATGTAAAGGCCAACCTGTAGCAATGGATATTTGAGGCATTAAAGGGACCTGTTCACCCCTCTTGGCAAAAAAAACTATGTTAAAAAGAAAAAACCTAAAAAACTGGACTTCGTTTTGGTTATAATCAATAATTCTACTTCCAGCAAGAGATTTTATACTTCCAAGCTCTGCGATCCCGTATCGGCCAAGGCTAGTTTTTGTAGGACCTTTTGACTCTTCTGTCTAGGAAATCTTTATAAAGTTTCCACCGCAATTCTTCTTGTGCTTCTGGACCCAGCGTAGTCCATTGTGTGGTGGGCGGTTTGTCGCCCTCTCCACAAGTTGCCTGCATGGGCCATCGCACACCCATCGGTAGGGATAGAGGGCCTTTTTTGCATTGTAAAGAACTTTGCTGATCTAATGAACATTAAACAAAATAAAAGAACAATAAGATCCTTCCATGTAGTAACTATATAAACATATAGAATATTATCCTCCCTGAATTCCTTTCTTATAGGTATTAGTTTATGTTTTATTGAACACAATGGGTTATAGTAAAGCTCCTACCGTAACGTTTGCTCCTGTCATACAGTTAATCGTGCTCATCATCATTTGGAAATTTTGTCCATGACCGTCATCTTGACCAATCACCAGCAGATATGCGTGGATCATCTCATGGAGGAGAGACTGCAGGGTACAATAAATCCATTCAATTACATCTGGTGTCTTACATATTGTTTATGTAAATAAACCAACAAATATCATAAAGCAAAAGCTTTAATTGGAAACAATAACTGTCATTATAGAATATCCCCCTTATCATGTACCGGTAACACAGTAAAGAAATCACACACCAGATACTCACCTCCACTTTATCTTTCCTGGTCAGTAAGTCATGGATCGGCTTACTCATCACGATTTCTGTAAATTTCAGCGGATTCCGTTCAAAACGAATTTGCGCCGCCCTTCTATAAAAGATACAGAATAAACATTCACTGCGCTGGATAAATATATCTACATTAATGCACTGTGCTGTATATTTAAAGGACGTTATTTTAATCTAATCAACTCAATCCAGAGATCAGTTATTAGCTTTTTACTGGGTTACTGCAGTTAGATTACATTTGATTGGTTAGTGCAGATTAATCACACAGGGAAAGGTTTGTACCTGTATTATAATCAGACCCATTTTATTCTGTAGCTACATTCCTTATATATCTGAATATGAGATTATGGGGCTAATTTAATAAAGGGAGAAAATGATTTGCAGCAGCCAATCAGATGTTCCATTTTTACTGGTCTTGTGAAATAAACTCCTGTATATATTTAAACTGTCATTACTGGGAGTTACTATTCAAAACTGTTAAAATTGACAAAAATGTGTCACTTACCTTATCATCCTTTTACTCCATCTTACGTTAATATATGGCAAAATTCCATTAAAGTAAATCACATTTAAATCCCAATATAGTGTCTGCATATCGGGATCTGGATCCATTGTCTCCCAAATTGGGTCAACTGGTGAACGTCCATAATACGCCATAGTACCGACTGTACAGTTTGTAGATGTTTAACACCTTCAAATATTGTCAAGCACTGTTGAAAATTTCTTTTGATCTGCAATTTATATGCTTCAGCAGGTGATGTCATTGTGATGTCATGGGAGAAACCATTTGGGAGAAAATGAGGGGGGGGGAGGAAGTTTGCTTAGTATAGTGAAATATTTTCCTGAATTTGGTTCTCCGTGTAGAAAAGTAAATGGCAATGGATTAGGAAAAGAGCCCCAATGTTGCTATATTTAAAGTTTGAAAATTGCAGTCCCAGCACTGCCTTTGCTGCCTGTAATGGATTTCTGGGAGATGTAGTTTTGAAATATCTGGACAATTTACTGGTTAGAGTTTGGTACAAACAAAGGAAAATGGATTTAATGGGCGATATAGAGTTCTAGCAGGAAGGCTATGTGGTTGGCAAAGAATTTCCCATAAACATTTTCTGTCTCAGGTGCCGTATGGCCAGCTTTAGAGTTGCAGGATTTTTCAAATATATTTACTTGACCTTTCTGCATTAGGGATGTATTACATTCGGCTATGTTTAGGCATTTTGGCATTTCATCTTGTCCTGGGTTACTACCCAAATACCATAAGGTATTAACCCTAAAACCCCTAAAAACACAACACTTACAGGGAGACATAATAAAAGTTCTTATCGGTAAAAATGGAGCTAATTTTGCCCCAACCAATCAGATGTTAGCTTTCAAATGTTAAATGACATCTGATTGGTTGGGGCAAAATTAGCACCATTTTTACCGATCAGACCTTTTATTATATCTCCCTGATACATTGTAGTGGCATTAATTACTGCCCTGAATGATGCAGTGTATCTATCACTGTTTGATAATGGATGATGTGAAAGTGTAAGTTCAACAACCACCAGGACAATTTTAAAATAGTTACTTAAGTGATATAAAACAGCATATCTTAGGGCAGCAATGATTATTTAAACTAGGAGTAAAATTACCTTCGTTTATATTTAACTATTAATCCCAGCATCCTTTACTAGAAAGTTATTTAAAAAGTAAAAAAATAAAAATGCATTTTTCACAGTGGCGTAGCTACAAACCTATGGCCCTGGTGCCGAATTTGGTGATGCCTCCCCCCCCCCGCAAGCACAAATTTGCACCACATGTACCACTGGTAGACTGGTTAATTCTTGAGACAGACACTTAAGACTTAAAAACTGAAGCTAGAAAAATGGTTGGCACATTTACCACTGCCATTTTTTCCAAACAATTACCAATGCCTGTGTGCCAAGTACAGACATTAGTAAAATAGTTGGCATATTGGCAGTGGTAAAATGCCACTTGATACACAGACATTGCCACACATTTATAGTCAACTGCCAATATGCCAACCATTTTGATTTTCAATGTTGGCATACAGGCAAAGGGCAGTTGAAAATGTGTGGCATTGGCTGTTTATCAAGTGGCATTTTACCACTGCAATAGCCAAATATTTTACCAATGTCTGTATGCGAGTTTGCATACAGGCATTGTTAATTGGTTGGCATTGGCACTGGTAAATGGTTGCATCAAGACTTAATGCACAGATATTGCCAACTGTTTACCACTGCCAATTTTAAACCATTTTACCAATGCCAGGACTGGCTGGCACAGTGTGGGGAAAAAAGCACAGGCAGGCACACTTTTTTTGTAGCCGGGTATTTAAGTGTGGGCTATAGGGTATTGGGGCATTAGAGTGGGCTATAGGGTTATAGGGAATTGGGGGAATTATAAAAGGGTATAGAAATTCAATTTGGGTATATAGTATGGGCTGTAATGTATTGGGGTATAAGAGTTGGGGGGGTATTCAACATCAGCAACCCCCCCATAACACTTGTCCTCCTTCCTTTCTCTGAGCTGAGGAGACTGACCTGGGGCTGAACTTGTATTTCCGTTTCCTTCCATGCAGAGGCAGACATTTTTCTAGTTGCGCTGCTGATGCCCAACTTATTGACCTTCCGCCACACACCAAGTTCCTCCAAGGCTTTTCTTCTTCAGCGAGCGCACCGCCCTGCTCTGGTGTAGTAGACTCGCGTTCACACACATGCGCAAGAAGAATCATCCGAAATCACAAATTCTGTTGTTTCTATAAGTACCTACCCTCCAACATTCCCCTTTAAATAGGTACACTATTGAGAAATACATTACAAAGAGCTGTGCTAAGATCAGGTTCACTTCATTACCCTCCCCCTTAAGCTCTGTCCATGTTGTTTCTATAATGTACAATTAAGAGGAGATGTTGGAGGATTTGCATTTAAGGTTGATTTTTTAATTGTATACTCTAAATGAAATGAATGGGAGCACCACAGTTCACCCTCACGCTGCAAAGCACGCAGCACCAACGCCCTCAGCCACAGGCCTATGAACAGTCCAAAATCCCATTTAATTAATTTCATATTTATGCTTGAACTATACCTATGTTATGTATACTTAATACATATAGACGAGTACCGTTTTCAGGACCACAACTATCATGTGTCCGCTTACATGAATGTATTTAATAAGCATGATTAATAATTATTATTATATATATTGTTGACATAATTTTAGTAATATAATTATTATATACATTATTATGATGTACTCTATTCTGGTAAACTGCAACTAACACCTTATTTATCCCCAGCGACTTTATATCATTACCTTATTAACATTTAGGGCTTTGAAAGGTTATGATAATATGTATCAACATCTTTGTATAAATTTTGTACATAGTTTGTATATTTTCATTAATTTCTATATATATATTTTTTCATATATACCGGTACATATGGTTTTTGGGTATAACGTTGGTGGTTCCAATATACAACTACTTGCGATTTCTTCTTCTTTTTTAACTGTCATTTCCTTTTAAATTAAGTATTGATTTTATATTTTATTTTGTTTTTCCCTTTTTTCCTCTCTTTCTGCCCCCTCCTTGCACCTCTGTGACGCTTGTGAATAGTATGCTGCCCCATATCATGATCATATGGTGTTGTGTTTAATGTGCCTTTTGGGGTTTAATATGTATATCATGACACTTTTTATGTGAAATGTAGCCGTTTTGTAGCTCCTCCTCTTGTGTTGGGGAACACTGTGGGTGTATTTAAAGAGGGAGAGAGGGATGAGCACCTTGCCTCTGAGGAAGTGACATACGGTCACGAACGCATAGGCGGTGCCTCCACGAGCACGATACTCCTCTCTTGTGTGGGATCCTATCATATACACATGGCATGTGAGTGGGTGCTCCGTGCTTTGCAGCGTGAGGGTGACTGTGGTGCTCCCATTCATTTCATTTTATATAGTAACAGTGTGTCCATCGCTTGATTCAGCAGAGTGAATTGGTTGAGCACCAATCACCCACCCAGGGAATAGGGAGCATAGAACTCGAACTCGAACCCGGTTCGAGCCGAACTGTTCGAGTTCAAACGGACCGGACTTCTCGAACTATCTCGGACGCGGACTTTCGATTTTCCCGGACTTTCGATGATTTATCGAATGTTCGAACGTTCGAACGTTCGAATCCGCGAGAAAATGTACATGGTATCTAGGCGCGAACATCGAATCTGCGAGTAAAAGTCTCCATTACACCTATACGCGGCATCGTCTACGAGTAAAATGTCCGTGTTACCTCAAACGTTCGAACGCGAAAGCTCGAAAGTAGCGCGCGTGAGAGTTAAAATCGATTTTAACGAAAGTCCTGGATATTGGAGCATGCCCCCCAGACCATTTCCCCTCCCAGGTCCACAGCCATTTACATTAAGTTACCATTAATATTTAGTTGTATTTGACTCGAACTTTTCGAACTATTGCCTCCACCTAGACTTTAATGGGTCCGTTTCGAACTTTCGAACTTTTACAATAGTTGAAAGTTCGAAAACGGACCGAACTTTCAATAGTTCGACCATCTCTACACGCGAATAGGACCAAGAGGATCTTAATCCGACTTTGGATCCAAGGAGAGGATATATCTACAGACTGAGGAACCATGACCAGGCGGACCGAATGTCTTTGGCAAAATCATATTTTCGGATGGTGAGGACAAGGACGTTTGTCTTAATGTAAGTGATAGTACGGACATGGGGGCTCATTTAGGACTTTGGATAATATTTACAGACTGAATTGAAGTTGTGGTGGGAGTCAGCATGTTAGAAAACTACATTAAGCCCAGAGAATCCCACGTGGGTTACGTCTAAAAAAGTTTCCCACTTTTGCACATATCGATAAAGATTTGTTTCCCTATGGAATGATGCCCTCTCTGAATGTTCGTTTAATCTCATGAAACTAATTATTAAACAACATCCAAAGAAACTTGATGTATTGAATAAGATATAGACGTTTTACTACAGGAGTTACAGCAGACTTTCAAGCCAAGACTTTGAACACACAGATGGACCAAATAGTAATAACCCGGAGATTTGAATACACATTCGGTTAACAAAAAGGAGAAATATCTACGCACAAAAAAGTTATGAACAAACAGAGATTAGAATAAAGATTTATCTAATAAAGATTTATCTAATTGAAATTCATAGTATAAAAACCTTTAACGAATTCAGGACGGTACCGGATGACTACACACCAAGAGGGAGATCAGTGTTATGCAAAATGGAGGATCAGAGAGAAATTAGATTCTTCATATTGATGAGGTCCTCTGAGGAAACCAATTTTGAAAAAAGTACACTGATGATACAGAGGGCGATACTTCCGAGGCGAACCCCTTTCCCAATTCTCCTCCCCTTCCCTCAATCTTCTTTTTTACAGGTCGATCCAGAACAAGCGGATCGGAAGACGATTGGAGGAACTACAGGATCGATTACGACCGGGACGGGAAAGATTCTACCAGGAGACGAAGGAGAAGACCGAGTCTACGAAAGAAAACTTGAGATCGAAATGACATTAGACAGCAGACAAGTGGACAATGTTATTAATCCTTCAAACCAAGTTTTGTCCACATCGAGAATCAGCTTTGCTGAGTAAGGTTTGAATTTTATACCTGATACGAAATGCAAACAATTTGACACTTAATTGAAGTAAATAGATTTATCAGACGCTTGTTGTTAATGAGACATTTCGCCAATCGACTATGAGACTATACAGGGAATACTACTATTTCATCAGATATGACTGTACAGAATGTTGGTGAATCAGAAGCTAACAATATTGATCTATGTGGTTGTTTAAAGATGTTAAATTATGTGCACAGTTAAACGAATTAAGGGACATGACTATGCAATAATACCAACACTGTGGTACATACTAACTTACATGAAAAAATCCAGTTTTAACCCACTCAAAGTAAAGGTACGACCATGGATATTTTCCATAAAATGCTGACCAAAGAAGAAGA
This sequence comes from Hymenochirus boettgeri, assembly GCA_019447015.1. Lineage (NCBI taxonomy): Eukaryota > Metazoa > Chordata > Amphibia > Anura > Pipidae > Hymenochirus > Hymenochirus boettgeri. Next base: position 14,871 of record JAACNH010003028.1, on the reverse strand, counting down.
AAACATAACCATTATACAGGTCAGGGGGACCCGAAAATCTCAACCTTAAGGGCTATAAAATGACGACTTCAGATCTAACGAAATGCGAACAAAATGCCTTACAAGATCTTTTAATAAACGTGATTTGGTGGTGGCATCTGCAGACAAGGGGGGTGCAATAGTGGTTCTAGATAAAACTACCTATAAAGTAGAGGCACTTAGGCAGCTCAGTGATATTGATACGTACGCCCCTTTGTCAGCGGACCCCACCAACAAATATAGAGATCTTCTGATTCGCTTAAGCAGTTATGGCCACTCTATTGGGGTTTTGGATATAAAGAATATGCTTATATCAAAAATGGTGCTCTAGGACACCAATTTTTTATTGGTTACCTAAAGTTCACAAGTCCTCGAAAATGTACAAGGAAGACCTATTGTCTCTGGATTGGGGTCTATAACCAGAGACTAGCCCAATATGTTGATAAATTATTGATACCATTAGTTCTAAGACTTTCCAGCTTTGTCTGTGACTCGACTGATATTATCAATAAAATTTCTTGGATAGATTGGAAACCTAATTACACCTGGATCACCTTAGATGTACCACTTTATATTTCGTCTATTGAACAGAGAGGGGTTTGAATGCGGTGGACTACTGGCTACATAAACAACAACTATATTGTTCACAACCAGAATCAGTTTTTTGTCAGGCCTTGGAGTTTCTCCGGCATTCGAACTTCTTTATGTTTGACAAGCACTTTTACCTACAAAGGGGGGGCTGCTATGGGGGCGAAATTCGCCCCGTCGTACGCCAACCTATTTATGGGCATGTGGGAACAAAGTTTTATTACAGGGATGATAACCCCTATATGTCCAATATAGTTTTACTTATTACCGCTATATTGATGACCTAAATATTGATTGGGAAGATATGGTACTCAGGTCGATGCATTTATCAATATTGCAACCAAAGTAATTGGGGTATAACATTCACGGCCCAACCAGCCAACAGTCCATTGAATATCTAGACATTCTATTCCTAGTGATAGAAGGGAAATACCCGGATCTATATAGAAAAACGATCACTCGTAATACGATATTACATGCAGGTTCTAATCATCCCCCGTTCGTTTATACAAGGTATACCGTACGGACAATTATCAGATTGAGACGAATAAGTTCCTCTTGGGACCCATTTCAGTACAAGCGATGGCATATGGGACCGCTTTGTAAGAGAGGTGTATGACAACGTTGTGTATCAAGAAAGCCTATGATAGAGCAGTTTCTAAGTAATAGGAGGAACTTACTATTCGAAACATAAGAGAACCAACCCTCTTCTCTCTAAACCTAAAAACAAAAACTATCAAGAATATTCTGGGTCTCTCCTTCTTTGGTGTTACTTATTCTAAGACACCTACAATATATGCAGTGCGTAAGAAAACTGTGGCCTATTTTGCTTAATGATACAGTCTTAGTTCAGATCCTTCCTAAACAACCCTATTTTCATTTCGAAGGGCTAGAAATGTGTGCTCTATTAGCACCCGCAGTTTAGTTTAGGTTTGACGATAGGTCCATGAGACTTGGCTAAATATCCTGGTAGCTACAAATGTGGACAAGTGAATGTACATGTGTCCCTACATGATGAGTTCGAAAAGTTTTAAGAGCACTCAAACTCATAGGATTTTAAAATGAATCCTACTCCAACTGTAGACTACACATGTGGTTTCCCTAACCACCTGTGAGTGCCCTCTACAATATGTCGGAAAAACTATTAGACAGCATCTAAAACTATTGCGAACATCTGAATGCTGTCAATAGAGGCAACTTGGACTCAGCTATAGCTAAACACCTTATTGAAAACATGAGGTCGCAAATGTATGAAATCCCAGGTGATTGATAGGTCACGAAAATATTCGTAACGACGATCAACATAAATTACTTTCTAAAACGAGAAGCGTTCTGGATAAATCAATTGGTCACCACTGTCCACATGGATGAATAGGGAATGGGAGGGTCCTTTTTCTGGATCTTTAACTCTAACCTTAGTGGTCTAATATCTTATATTTGGATACCTCAGATAATGTATTATTATTTGTAGTATGAATTTGAGTATCACCTTATATATTGAATCCTTGTGTTTCCTCCAGGATAGACATCCCTTAAGTATGTTTTGACATCTGAGACACACACATATACATATTTTTAATCGTTAGGTCCCTGTCACGATATGGTTTGCCTTTTCCATTTTTATAATTAATTAATTTATGCTTGTAATATACCATGTTATGTTATACTTACCTTATGACGAGTACCGTTTTCAGGACCAAACTATCATGTGTCCGCTTACATGAATGTATTTAATAAGCATGATTAATAATTATTATTATATATTGTTGACATAATTTTAGGTAATATAATTATTATATACAATTATTATGATGTACTCTATTCTGGTAAACTGCAACTAACACCTTATTTATCCCCAGCGACTATTATAATCATTACCTTATTAACATTTAGGGCTTTGAAAGGTTATGAATAATATGTATCAACATCTTTGTATAATTTTTGTACATAGTTTTTGTATATTTGCATTAATTTCTATATATATTTTTTTCATATATACCGGTACATATGGTTTTTGGTTATAACGTTTGGTGGTTCCAATATACAACTACTTGTCGATTTCTCTTTTATTAACTGTCATTCTTTTTAAATTAAGTATTGATTTTATATTTTTTTTGTTTTTCCCTTTTTTCCTCTCTTTCTGCGCCCTCCTTGCACCTCTGTGACGCTTGTGAATAGGTATGCTGCCCCATATCATGATCATATGGTGTTGTGTTTAATGTGCCTTTTGGGGTTTAATATGTATATCACTGACACTTTGTATGTGAAATGTAGCCGTTTTGTAGCTCCTCCTCTTGTGTTGGGGAACACTGTGGGTGTATTTAAAGAGGGAGAGAGGGATGAGCACCTTGCCTCTGAGGAAGTGACATACGGTCACGAAACGCATAAGGCGGTGCCTCACGAGCACGATACTCCTCTCTTGTGTGGGATCCTATCATATACACATGGCATTGTGATTGGATTTTTTATATGATTAATAAAGACTTTTTACTGTTGCAACACTGTCTCGGGTACGTTGTAGCTCACCCTTCCTTCATAGTGATTTTTTAATATTAAATTCAAATCTAGACACATATATGCAAAGAAAGGCACTCCAGCTTTAACCATACAATCGCCTGGGTGCCGTTCAAAACACATACAGTTTAGTAAGAACGCACTCACAGGGCTTCTTCATCTTCAACACTTTATTTCAAAGTTGACGAGTTTTTGCTGTCACAGGAGCAGTCATCAGAATAATCCCGTTCAACCAATACCAACCATTTACACACATACAAAACCCACCCCTGTGTCGTCACATATGTATATCCCATAACTTGTGATTCTTAAAAACACAAATACATTCTCTTAATATTTGAAATAGATCCAAAGCTAGACTTTCACATTTCAGTGACAATTCATGTGTGCCAACCAATCACAAAACTAAGGCCGTACCTCACTGCAGCCTCCGCTGTCCAACATAGCTGTGTATCAATTTGTCACAACTTGTACCTCCCCTCTATAGACGTAACCACATCACAAGTCCTGGGGGAATTATCTATAATAACCCATCTATCATCCCGATAGCAATCTCCCATATACACTGTTGAGGCTAACATGGTAACATTGCAGAACACCGGATGTGTAAGTTTAGCTAGAACACAAAGAAACAAGCCTTAACATGCCTTATACTTTAGAATACATATAGATACTTCCTAATTGACACATCGTTCGAGAAAGCTATAAGCTGGAGCAAATATAGATACCATATCATACAGAAATATACCTTAACAGATAGGAGGCCCTACACGTATATCTGAGTGGGTAACATACCCACCATCAAATACGGTGGAGTCCTCTCTTTCTACGGTCCCTCTGACATCTCTCAGGCCATCAAATACCATACACTTGACAAGGGATGGTTCTTGTCCCTAAGTGTCTAGCTACCGCCATATTTACTGGTCTCACACCTTACTCCTGCCCTCCACGCATTACGTATCAAGGTTCTGTGGTTGGCGATCCTTCTTTAAGGTTGTTGTAGTCATCTAACATACATCAAATTGCAAGGACACATAATAAAATATATGATGTTTGTACTCGTACATGGAATCTCCATTTTTTTTCTCCTGCCATTTGGGTGCACAAAACTGTCACCCATTAGCATACTGTGGCACGTAATAAGATTCGGGCATCTAAAGCACCCTAATCTGCCCACTTGGCACTTGATCTTTACTTACGAAGTAAAGATCAGTCAAAACACCTAAGATTTGACCTCTTTTATAGGCAGCCATCTGTCACTCTGCAGATATGCCAATGTTTCCCAACACTTGCTGTACACCCCTTGACCATGGATGGAACCTGGTATGGAAGTTAATAAATCCCTGTCTTCACTACATACGAGAGTGAAATCTATCAATTGCTTTATCCGACCCTTCCCTTCCATATCCACCGACAACATCGTTCAAACATTTCTAGTACCTGGGATCCCTAACCTCTACCCAGGTACTTATTCCTATACACACATATAAATTGTGAAATAGGGTGCGTTCTTTTGAGTATCAGGGTGACGGGATGTATGTGGAGCTAGTTTTTGTCTGTGGGTTTATGGAACAAAGATGTCCCTAGTCTCCACCTTTTAAAAATCCTTAGATCTAGAAAATCTACAGTGCATTCATGGATCTGAGCTGTGAGCTTAATAGGGTAAACACTACCACGTTTCTGAATATGGGGGTATGTTATCCACTCATATAGTGTAGGGCCTCAGATCTGTTAAGGTATATTTCTGTATGATACGCGATCTGAATTTGTCTCCAGCTTATAGCTTTCTCAAACAATGTGTCAATTAGTAGAAAAGTATCTACAGTATATTGTATTCTAAAGTATTTATATTCTAAAGTATTTATAAAGTATTATATTGTATTCTAAGTATTTATATTGTATTCTAAAGTATTTAAAGTATTTATTGTATTCTAATTTATATTGTATTCTAAAGTATTTATATTGTATTCTAAGTATAAGGCATGTTAAGTCTTGTTTCTTTGCGTTGTAGCTAACTTACACATCTATGTAAACTTCTCACCTTTGGCACCAATCTTCCCTCATTTCCCCAGGTCTATTCTCAACTTATGCAGAAAAAAGGAAAGCAAATGTATCCACAGAGTCTCTGATTTAATCAAGAAAAACTGAGGTTTTTTTGCCCTGGAAGAGGTGATGGGGAAATACAAATTAAACAGATTAGACTGGCACCAATATGCCCAAATCTCCGATTATGCCAATACTTTATCTCGCCATAACCAGGATTCCTTGGCCACTAAATTTGAAAAGATGGACCTCAGCACAAGTAACACCAAGGGCAGAAGAAAAATCATTTAAAATTTTATATGACTGGTACCGCACATCACAATTCTTCCACCGCTTTAACCCAGGGTACCCCAATCTTTGCTATAGGGGATGCCAGGGAGTAGCCAATCAAATGCATTGTTGGTGGGATTGCCCAGAAACCTGCAAAATGTGGCTTTTTTTGTGAATCAATCTTGTCTCATTTATTCACAAGAGAAATTAACCTTACACTCCCCACAGCTCTGTTCAATTACCCAATTGAGGGCATTAATAGGTTGATCCTCAATCCTCAATTTGTTCAGCAGCCAGATGCATATTGGCTTGCCACTGGACACAACCATGCCCAACCAAAGAAACCTTAATCAAAAAAATCTGGTGGATACACGACAATGAAAATTTTGCATTTGGATTGAGAAATAATCTCAAACAATTGATCAAAATATGGGATTTGTGGGTATTACGTATGAGCTCTGGGGAACCTTTAGAAGAGATAATAACACATTTAACCCCAAGTAAATAGGCAAAAACTACTTTCTCCCGAATATCTAAAATAACAATGGGTAGACCCGCCAACAGTTAAGGCCAAAGGCTACCAACCCACATACCATTATAGTTTAACTACTTACAAAAGTTTCTTAAAGGTATCAGGGTAAAGGGTACAGTTTTAGATTTTAAATCTGAGCTGTAGATTCTGAGAAAGTCATTTGAAAACACAGCATTTACAGGGAAAGACCTGTCACTCCAGAAGCAGAAATTATAATTGTGACCGATGCCGGCCTGCCAGCACACTTTCTGCAACATTTAGGAGAATCAACAGAGAAAATAAAAAAGGGTGGAGGGAGGGGGAGATGTGTAAGCAGAGCAGTGTCCATGGTGAGGCTGTGCAGAACTTATAAGTGTCGCAGACACTACAAGGAGGCAGTGAGTAAGGGAGGGTGGGGGGGAATTAGAAGCACTCACTAAACATTAATAATTTAATGACAAAACAAGCACAGGTAAATGTGAGCGCCACCATTTTACTTCCAAATTGTAGTTTCAGAAAATGTAAAATTGTTTCAGTGAGTATGGGTTACTTGTTATTTGTCTGATTTGCAGTATATCATTTCACCCACAATATGTAATGTTTCCCCAACTGCACAAATCATTATTACTGTTTAAATGAAATTGTTTTTTTTTTTTTTAGAAAATAATAAAAAAAAATGAACAAAACAATATACACAGTAAGGACTAACCTTCTGCACCATGGACAGAGCACTTGACTAGAGTGGCTATAACATGTAAACATATAAGTTATCCACAGCAAGGGGAGATTTAAGACCCTTGTTAAAGGGAATGTACAAGGTAAATCCTTTAGAAAGCTGTACCTTTAAAACCCACACTAGGTTACTCTTTATATTTCTAAGCCATTGGCAAATCTTACCTTTCCCTCTTTACTTGCTGGCTCTCCCTCCTTCACTGACATCTCGTGCAATCCACTACTCCTGTGAGACTTGGTGAAGGTGAATCTCATTCTATCAGCTAGTGAGGACTGCCCTGCTAGCTGTATATTACACTTACATTAAAATACAGACCGGACTACGGATTGGATTAACAGAGTGTCGCTTCTATGTATATAATGCAATGATGTTTAAAGGGCCAACACTGTAGCTAATAAATGTTTGGGGCTTTTAACAGCAGTCATCTATCAATGTGTGACAACGTATGCGGATAATTTTTGTGCAACATAGTCACTTTTAAGGGAATATTGCAAAATGTCCAAATTTTTAGTCAAATTATGTTTAACACACACCACAATCCACTTTTTTCCCTCCTACCATAGAGAGCAGGGTTGTCTTGTATTTTATTACTCACTGACACCACCTTTGGATTACACTTCCTTTCATATGGAGCAGACACAGGGGTGTGGTTTAAGGCTCCTTTGACCATTCCATTTAAAATAGGATCTCCGCTCTGTAAGTAAGTTTATATATTTTGTATTGTAACCTAATATAGGTCAGTGCTATTCTTTATACACATTTACTAATGTCATTTAGATGGTATAGTGAGATAGTGACCACATACATATACACCTTTCCTATATGTAATATCCATACCCCCCCCGCCACTTGGTAGCTCCTAAAAACTCAACTGCAATCTCCTATGGAGATATAATACATTTATATAATTAAGGGATATATATATATATATATATATTATAGGGTAAACACCCAAACATAATTTGAACCAAAATGTGGACATTTTGCAATATCCCTTTAATAGTGACTATGTTGCACAACAACCTCCACATTTAAAAGTACTACAAATCGACCAGAATTTGACCACAATGTCCACTAGAACACACAATCAGATGCCACACTCACATACAATTTATGCTTGCAAAACAAAATGACACATGGTAAAGAAAAACACTTGGTGTGTAAGAAGTTCATAGGAACATTTTGAAAGATTAACCACATATGTAGTCACACATTGATAGATGACTGCTGTTTAAAGGGACTGTCCACCCCTCTGGAGAAAAATCACCATGTTGTCCAAAAAACCCTTCCTCACTCTGTCTCCACGGAGGCTGCTGTGTTTTTTTCTGTTCCCGAACAGCTGCAGTGGAGATTCCCCCGGGAATGGCAGTCAGATGGGCTGTGAGGTCACGTCCCGCCGAAACCGACTACCTTACCCGAAGTAGAGGAGATTGCAGAGCCGTGGGGCGCGGTGGATACTCAGCTTGGAAGTAGAATTATTGATTATAACCAAAACGAAGTCCAGGTTTTTTAGGTTTTTCTTTTTCAACATAGTGATTTTTTCCAGAGGGGTGGACAGTCCCTTTAATGCCTCAAATATCCATTTGCTACAGTGTTGCCCTTTAAACATCATTGTACTATATACATAGAATCGGAATGGTTAATCCAGTCCATGTTCTGGTCCACGTTTTACTTTTCACCTCCAGCAAGTCTCGGAGTATTGCATTGAACAAGATTACAGTGGAGGAGGAAGAGCCAGCAAGTAAAGTGGGAAGAGGTAAGCTTTGCCAATATTCCTCCGGATGCAAATGTGAAGAAAGCTCTTCAGACCCTTGTGTAGTGCATTATAAATCTAGAAAACAAACATGTAAATTCCCCTATTATGGTTATGGGCGATTTTAATAATGTTGACTAATGAACTTCCTAGATAAGCAATTTGTTAAATGTCCGACTAGGGAAGGTAACATTTTAGACCATTGTTATTGTACAATTAAAGCTGCCTATAAGGCCCTACCTCGACCCCTTTGGGAAGTCGGACATGTATTGATCCAGCTAGTTCGGCTTACAAACAAAAGTTAAAATGTAGTAAACCAATTAGAAAATCAACTATGTGTGTGGACTGAAGACTCAATTAAATCTCTTCCAGGGTGTATGAATGTACGGACTGGAACATGTTCAAAGATATTTGTACCGATATAAAGATCCTGCGCCGACTCTGTTACATCTCATTAGTTTTGCGATGATATGTGTATCCCCCCCAAAATGTAATCATCTATAATACAGTAAGCCTTGGTTCTCCAAAGAGAATGCTTCTATATCCGGTGTAAGACGCCTATAGACAGGCTAGAAAAATTAAATATGCTAATTTTAATATAAAACAAAATTGGAGAAACAAGCCCGGAGATTAACCCACGGGCTACGTGGAATAGCCTGCAGTTATTACTAACTATAAGAAAGGCGCGTCTATGACGATGGCTAATATAGACCCTTCTTTGCCAAATGAATTCTTTACACGATTTGATAATTTGATGCTTATCCTCAGTTTTTCTCCATCCCTTTCTCAGTAAAACAAGATGAGGTTGAATGTTTTTCACTACGGATCATACTAAGGCGGCAGGTCCTGATGGATCTCTACTGTAAAGTATTGTGCTGGACAGGACGGTGGAATCTATTTTTAGACATTTTCAATCTCTCTCTTTCACAATGTGTGGTTCTGAATTGTTTTAAAACGTCCACTATTATTCCTGTCCCTAAGAAAGAAACATTTCTTGCTTAAATGATTATAGACCAATGGCTCTAACGCCGGTTGTTATTAAGATATTATTGCGGTTGGTATTTTTTGTTTTAAAGTCAACCACTGTAAATGTCTTAGATCCTATGCAATTTGCATATAGAGAAAAAGAATTGAAGATGCCATTAACTTGGGACTAGAATCTTATAGTAACTAGATCATAAAGATTCCTATGTTAGGATCTTTTTATTGACTTTAGCTCAGCGTTCAATACTGTAGCCCCTGGAGTACTTATTTCTAAACTGTCACAGATGGAGGGATGTCCGGCTATCTGTAGATGGATTTTAGCTTCTTGACAGACAGAAGACAATATGTGAAAAGGAGCCCTTCCTTCTCTGACTGCCTTAACATAGGTACTGGTGTACTTCAGGGATGTGTGCTCTCTCCACGTCTGTATTCTATACACTATGATTTTAGATCTTCTGATTCATCGGTAAAACTATTACATTTGCAGATACCTACCGTCATTGGCCTCATTAGGGAAATGATGAGTGCTTACAGGAAAGAGGATCTAAATTAGTATCTTGGGGCTAACAAATTAACTGATTTTAAATTCATCAAAACTGTTGAGATGATTGTTGATTTAGGAAACCCCCCCCTTTTGGCTCCATTGAGTATAGATGACTCAATAGTAAATGGGTTGACTCTTAAATACTAGTACTAATCACAAACTCACTGTGTTGGAATACCAACATCATTTCCATTATAAAGAAGGCGAGACAGCGACTGTATTTTTTCAGATTGCTGAAAAGATTGGTGTAACAAGATCTGTGCTGGAGCAATTTTATAGGCAATTGTGAGAGTATTATCTCCTCATCCATATAGTATGGTATGGGTCAGCTAGAAACAACTACAAAGGGTCTGTGAAAACAGCCAGGAAAATCATTGGCTGGATTTGCCCTGTTACTGATCTATACCAATCCCGACTGTTAAACGGGAAACAAGATAATTTTAGATCAAGTCATCCCGCTCATTATTTATTCCAAAGTTTCCATCTGGTAACACGTGATAGAGCACTAAAAACAACTAAACAGACATTTAAATAGCTTTTATGGCTCCCGATAGACAGACCTTTTTAAAATCAGTCTAAAAATTGATCTAGATTTTAAAAAATGATTATTTATTTAAATTTTGAAATCTTTTTATGATGTGCCATGGGTGATTTGTATGTCGTTTTTATAAAATATATATCACGTCTTGTATCCTAAATTCACCAAGTTAAATCTCCTGTATATTGAATACTGGTAATATTATAATTATTAGTAGTAGTTTATAAAACGCAGTGGGTGGGAACCTGTTAGCGTACTTTATAATGGATTCTATGGGAAAATAAACGTCATTCCTTTTTTAGAAAAGAACGTATTCCCAAATCTGCACGGAGCCTTCTAGAAAAAGATGTGGCCTTGGGAGGTACAATTCCAATCGCGGGCGTACAATTACGTCGCATATTCAATCCCATTGCAGTACCCAGTATCGCACGGTATTTACAGCCGCATGGTCGGAAATGTGAGCGTGCAGTACTTTTTGCTAACCTCGATTGGATGTTTCAGATACGTGAGTCGGACTAATCACAGTCAGTAGAACCTCTAGGAACTGACCGTTAGTCTTGTCTCTGGTTGCTGGAGATTAACTGTGTCGTACCAGACCTAACCACAAGATTATATACAAAGTAATCACTGTAGACTGCTCAAATACTTGATTATGTTTAGAGTCAATACATGTAGACTAGCGAATCCACACAGATCTAATACTAAACATCAATAAGGAATAAATCAGCTTAATGTACATTCATTTTATTACAGAGTTTATATACATCAAGTGAAAAATAACATCTGCTCCTGAAGGTTACATAATACACAAGTTACACTTACATTGCAACCCTCTCCTGGCAGCTACCATTGCATGCAACCTGGTGGTAGGTGTGCTGGTGATGTGGGTTGTGCCCCTTCCAGTGGGCCCTGCTTAAGGGGCACCTCCTCCCACCACCCTCTTGGTGCTTCTTCCTGGTGGGCCCCATTCCTCTCCCTCCTGGCAGACGTGCCACCCTTATATCATGCCCCTCCCACTGAGGAGAGATGTAGGGACAACCAGGGTGTTCCTAGGCTTTCTGACATTATAAATATTGCCTATCGGCAGATGGGTGGCACCCGATAAGTGGGCATGGGTGGATCAGGAAACATAGGCGTGGCTTGTTGAGTGGTGTGCTGGCTGCTATCGGAACTGGAGCTGACTATCACTGATCGGTAGACTGGAGGCTGACTATCATGATCGTTGACTGGTGCTGAAATGCAGTATTGCAGGAAGGAGGATTTTTTTAATTGCCGCCTTTTAAAGGGCATGTCCCCCCTCTTTCAAAAATCCAGTATATAGTAGAACCCCCCCCAAAAGCTGGGTTTCTTTTACTTACTTGTAGATGTTCCGAACTTCGCAAAATCCGGTCCGCTCGAGGATCCGGAATTTTCAAAAATCCGCGAGCGCGACCTTAAAATGAAAAATCCTCGAAAATACGAGTAACCTTCGTAAATTTCGAAATTTTCGAAAATACGTATTTTCACGATTTTCGAAAATACGTGAAATCTCGTCTTCGAAAATTTTTTGAAAATAACGTGAAATCCTTGATTTTGAAAATTTCGAAAACACTGTTCGGAAATTTGGAAGCGGAAAAATCCGCGATAATCCGCAGTCACTACACAGCTGGGGAGCATCACTACTTGTAACAAAGATGCTCCCTGGCGTGTGAAAAGCTGCTGGGTGTTCTACACATACATTTTTGAAGGGTGGACATGCCCTTTAAGTGTTCTGCAGGGTGTGCACCCCGAGTAAATGTTTCATGGGAGGGACACCCCTGGGGGAAACGTGCATGCAATGGGGGCTGCCATAAAAGGCATCTCCTCCTGGGAAGACCTCACACCCCAGCAGGGGCACCTCCTCCCGTGCTACTTCTCCTGGTAGGGCAAGATGGGGGTGAAGTGTCCTGCAATGGGGGCTGCCAGCAAGCCATCTCTCCCAGTGCTACCCACACAATTGCATGCGCCACCCTCATCTCCAGTGTTGTGCAAAGGGGACAGCCGAATTGTTCTTCTGCTGTCTTCCGCTTATACTGTTGCCAACATCTTCCGATTCTTCTGTTGCCAGCGTTGTCTTCTTATAGTCCACACTCTTCTCCTAGTTTTTGTAGGACCTTTTGACTCTTCTGTCTAGGAAATCTTTATAAAGTTTCCACCGCAATTCTTCTTGTGCTTCTGGACCCAGCGTAGTCCATTGTGTGGTGGGCGGTTTGTCGCCCTCTCCACAAGTTGCCTGCATGGGCCATCGCACACCCATCGGTAGGGATAGAGGGCCTTTTTTGCATTGTAAAGAACTTTGCTGATCTAATGAACATAAACAAATAAAAACAATAAGATCCTTCCATGTAGTAACTATATAAACATATAGAATATTATCCTCCCTGAATTCCTTTCTTATAGGTATTAGTTATGTTTTATTGAACACAATACTCGCTCTTTTCTCCACCCTATGTTTAACACACACCACAATCCACTTTTTTTCCTCCTACCATAGAAAGCAGGGTTGTCTTGTATTTTATTACTCACTGACACCACCTTTGGATTATACTTCCTTTCATATGGAGCAGACACGGGTGTGGTTTAAGCTGCCATTTGACCATTCCATTTTAAAATAGGGATAGTCATTCATTTTTATTACAGAGTTTAATATACAGTCAAAGTGAAATAATAACATCTGCTCCTGAAGGTTACATTAATTACACAAGTTACATTGCAACCCTCTCCTGGCAGCTACCATTGCATGCAACCTGTGATCGGTAGACTGGTGCTGAAATGCAGTATTGCAGGAAGGAGGATTTTTTTTAATTGCCGCCTTTTAAAGGGCATGTCCACCCCTATTTCAAAAATCCAGTATATAGTAGAACACCCCCCAAAAGCTGGGTTTCGTTTTACTTACTTGTAGAGATGTCCGAACTTCGCAAAATCCAGTCCGCTCGAGGATCCGTACCCACATACATATACACCTTTCCTATATGTAATATCCAATACCCCCCCGCCACATTGGTAGTTCCTAAAAACTCAATGCAATCTCCTATGGAGATATAAATACATTTATATAATATAAGGGATATATTTATATATATATATATTTATAGGGTAAACACCCAAACATAATTTGAACCAAAATGTGGACATTTTGCAATATCCCTTTAATAGTGACTATGTTTCACAACAACCTCCTACATTTAAAAGTACTACAAATCGACCAGAATTATTGACTCACAATGTCCCACTAGAACACACAATTCAGATGCCACACTCACATACACTGATCGGTAGACTGGAGGGCTGACTATCACTGATCGGTAGACTGGAGGGCTGACTATCACTGACCAGTAGACTGGTGCTGAAATGCAGTATTGCAGGAAGGAGGATTTTTTTTAATTGCCGCCTTTTAAAGGGCATGTCCCCCCCTCTTTCAAAAATCCAGTATATAGTAGAACACCCCCCAAAAGCTGGGTTTCGTTTTACTTACTTGTAGAGATGTCCGAACTTGACAAAATCCGGTCCGCTCGAGGATCCGGTCCGAATTTTCGAAAATCCGCGAGCGCACCCATTAAAATGAAAAAATCCTCGAAAATACGAGGAATCTTCGTAATTTCGAAAATTTTCGAAAATACGTATTTTCACGCATTTTTTAAAATGGGTGAAATCCTCGTAATTTTGAAAATTTTCGAAAATACGTATTTTCACGCATTTTCGAAAAATACGTGAAATTCTCGTCATTCCGAAAATTTTTGAAAATACGTATTTTCACGCATTTTCGAAAAATTCGTGAAATTCTCGTCATTCCGAAATTTTTTGAAAATACGTATTTTCACGAAAATACGTGAAATCTGAAAAACACGGTTCAGAAAAGTTCGGAAGGCGGAAAATCCCGCGATATCCGCCGCCACTACACAGCTGGGGAGCATCACTACTTGTAACAAAGATGCTCCCCAGCTGTGTAAAGCTGCTGGGTGTTCTACTACATACTGGGTTTTTGAAAGAAGGGTGGACATGCCCTTTAAGTATTCTGCAGGGGTGCAGTAAATGTTTCATGGGAGGGACACCCCTGGGGGCAACGTGCATGCAATGGGGGCTGCCATAAAAGGGCATCTCCTCCTGGGGAAGACCTCACACCTCCAGCAGGGGCACCTCCTCCCAGTGCTACCTACCTCCTGGTAGGGCAAGATGGGGGTGGAACGTGCCTGCAATGGGGGCTGCCAGCAAGCCATCTGCTCCCAGTGCTACCCACACAATTGCATGCGCCACCCTCACATCTGCTGTGGTGCAAAGGGGACAGCCGAATTGTTCTTCTGCTGTCTTCTGCTTATACTGTTGCCAACATCTTCCGATTCTTCTGTTGCCAGCGTTG
>JAACNH010003027.1:0-32402 GCA_019447015.1 Hymenochirus boettgeri | reverse complement strand
CACTCAGACTAAACCGCAAATTAGCAGTGTGCCTTTTTTGCACATGATTACTTAGTAAACAATCACTTTACCCTCTGTAATTTTATGACTAATAAACTTAGCCTATTAGGCGTGTCTAGGAATAGAATAAAGGTGACGATGTATTACTTGACCGAGAAGTATACTGTACAATGGCTCATTCATGTTAAAACCTAATGTTCCAAGGTACCAGTGTTTGTTTATGACACTATGCTGTTTCTTTAAAGCATTGAATTTTCTCTCGTCCTCTTACCTTTTCTTTCTTAAAACTATTACACATCTCGTGTATTTTATTAATGGGTTGCATCAAAACATTATAAAGAAAGGTTTTTTGAGAATAACTTTGCGTTATACTTGCTGTCCTTTTGAACATGTTATAAAAATGTTTGCATACACTTGTGTACACAAGTTCGTACAATGAATTTTGCTAATAAATTAAATACCCTCAAGGTTTTTAATGGGAAATCATTTATACTACCTTCTGAACTCATCTGTTGGTAGCAACCATTGCCCATAGACTTCCTGGCGATATCGTATAGAGATAGAAGTTTGATTGAACATTTGTAGAATGTTCAGACGACCCTATCCAAGATTTTCAATCTGAGTTGCTCAATTGATGCACAAGTGTGTGTACTTCGATCGCCATCTTCTTCTCCACAAGTGAAGTTGGAACCCATTTTTTATTTCACCTTTAAAATCAGCACATTGTCATTTTTTAATTAAACAGTGTCTGGATTTAAGCCTGTGGCTAGAAAAGTTGGTTTGGTTGATCACCAAAAAGTAAACAGGACAGCGATCGCAAAATGCAACCTCTTTGTTTTATAAGTATATAGTCCCAAATGCAATATTAAACACTTTTGACCTTGTCTCCTTCTAGTTGGCTTCCGGCAGTTTCAAACTAAGGAGCTGCACCGCTTGTCCTTTTCCCTTAAAGCTGAAAGCCTGTCTGTTTACAGCTTAAGTTCTTGCCTTTCTTAGACTCGGGATTTCCAGTGTAGTGTGTTTTGCTAAACATTTTAACACTCCATTTTGTGGCTCTGGCAATACACATTCCTCTAGCTTTTCATATAAAAAAGGGAAAGTAATGCTTGAAGTTTTATCTTCAGGCCAGCAATGAATCTAAGCAACAGAACATGAAAATTGTATAAAAAAATAAGATACCATCCACCCTTATTTCGTTTAATTTTTAGATTGAAACCTGGAACCTCAATGTACCCTGGGGGGAGATGCAATAAATTTGCCCTAACGCACATTAAATGCACTCACTTCGTATTTATTAGTAAATCATGTGAACGCTAGTGGTAAGTTTGGATCTTTTTTACATGGCTTCAAAGCCACATTGAAAGTCTTCCTTTGTTTCAAAAAAACTAAGGAAAGCCTGTAACACTTTAGAAACCTTTGCTTGGAACACAAAACAGGTAGAGGAAAATAACTGCTACAAGTCTTATACAGGGGTTTACATATTATAGTGTGGAGACACTTGTAATAAAAAACACATCCCGTGAAAACTGGGTTCACAGGGCTGGCCAATAGGTTCACAGTCTCACATTGGCTGTTTGAAGCTACATGGACAATGTACGGGCACAACACAGAAGCCTTCTTGGCGACAAATCCACTTACTAGAATAGTAATCTTACAATGCATGGTTGAACAGTTTTAGCTCTTTCAAGAAGATTTCTCCACAGTCGGCTTGATTTTAAAGGAATATAGCTATCTGTTATTAACAATTATGATAATCTCATTCGTTACGGCCTTATGTGAGTCTTTTTACATCTCCCTTTATCTATTCTCGTTCCCTCCTTACATCTGAATATGTATGAATATAATTGTTTTATGTTTTTTTCATTCTTGTTGCATCTTACAAATGACAGAATCCAGTAATAGACGGTACCGACTCTCAAATCTACAGCCATTGGCTGACAGTCCTGTCAAGAGCCTCCGTAACAAAGCACAGATGCTATTGCCAATACATTTTCATACATAGCTCCCAACTTGTAGACATTCTAGTCATCCATTAGATCTCATTACGTGAAGATACATGGAGTTTGATGTCTGTTGGTTTCCTTAATGAATTGCTGGTCGCTTCGATTTGCCTGTGTTTCATTACTGATTTTTTAAGCTGTGTTTTTTATTATATTATTTACAAAAAAATTCACAGAGACCATTTTACATTCTATACAACATACTTCAGTAAGATTGGAAAGGAAACGATAAGTTGTCACCAGGTATCAATGTGTGTGGGTTTATTATTTCTGAATGAATTGCTGACAAGCAGTAAGCTTAGGAGGACCTATGCGCGTACATCTATGTCTATGTCATAGCTTTTCAGTGGAGTTTGAAATAGGTGTTGTGGATATACTAAAATAGAATATAAAACTAGCAGGTTTTTAGCAATCAATGGATTTCATGTCATATGGGGTTTCTGTGCCCCCCCCACACAGGACTATGTGATACGTATCTGAATATAACAGTATGTCCCTGTTCTGCTTTCTGAAACCCGAACTTTAAACTTAATCCTAGAATAAGCCACCCCAACTATATATAACACACATTTTATTAACAAGTTATCAATGGATTATCAAAAACAATTTAATTGATTGTATAGAATATAGTATTTCAACTCCCTGCTCTTTTGGCCCACCTCCTCCGCCTACCCCCTGTCTATCGGCTGATGAAATAGCCTCATATTTCCCAGAAAAATTGAAAACTCCAAATGGTGTTCCTGTGCGCCCTAGCGCCTCCCTACAGCTCCAACCACTACATATGGCTCTGCCAATCTCCCTTCCTTGCTCACGTCCCTCCCTCCATTTCTACCTACCCCTACCACTGCAAGGTCTAGCCTCCCCTGCATTGGTTATCCCTTATACTTGCCTCCTACGAGCTTTACCACTAAACACAACTGGGTTTTCATCTCTCCTATCCAGGACATGTCTCAACCAGCCCCTCTCCCCTCTACCCCCATTCTCCCTCTCAATTTTTATTCCCCCGCTCTCCTTCTCCTTATTCCACCATAACCTCTCTCTTTAAACTGTCCCTATCCATGGTATTTTTTCCATCTAATTTATGTATCCCTATACCTAAAAAAACCCTCCCTTGTTACCCCCTGCTCTTTCCACTACCGACCTTCTCCCTTTTCTTCCAACCTACTGGAAAACATGTCTAATGCTGACTTTGGTTCAAGGTTTGTCCACCCTTAGAACCACTTTTAACATTGCGCTCCCCCTGTCCCCCGCCACCCAACCGCATAATTTTTTTTTTCAGAAAGCCCCCCAAACTCTTTACTTACCTCCCCTCAGTTCCTGGGGAGCACCATGTTAAGGGGATTTGACCTCAGGGGGTAGGGATAGTAAGACCGGGAGGGAGGGAGAGGGAGGGGGAGGGAGGGGGAGAAGGACTGCAGTGCGCATGGCAATATCACCGGAGGCAAGATAGCAGGCAGAGCCCTGCTATCCTCCTGGTGGTTTAGTTTTTGGGACTTTGGGGGGGGGGGTCTACAGGAGAACCCTATGGAGCTGGGATGTAGGTAATGATTAACTCTACACTAAATGGTGGGGCCATAGTTTGGGGGTTGTTATAGTTTTGGGGGTGGACATGCCCTTTAACAAAACACCTGTCTGCTACATCTCTCTTTGACCACCTCCAGTCAGGCTTTCTGCCCTAACCAAACTCCACAAAACTCCCTCACTAAAGTGACCATGATTTACTTAGTGCTAAATTTAAACGGTCACAAACCGTTGCTCATTCTTCTTGATCTGTCCTCTGCTTTTGATACTGTTTATCACCCTCTTACTACTTCAGATCCTGGCCTCCTTAGTTCCAGGACACTGCAACTTTCTTGTGCTATCCTCCTATCTCTATGGTAGGCGCCTTTAGTGTTTTTTTCACTACTGAAACTAGATCCACCCTCGCCCCCCTCCACTGTGGGGGTCCCCAAGGCTCGGTAAACTTCGGTCCTCTTTTTCTCTCCATCTACAACACCCTTGCCTTGAAACTCATTAGTTAATTTGGGTTCCAGTATCACCTGTATGCGTACTACCAAATTTACAACTCTCTGCCCCGATCTCCTATACTTGACATCCTAGGTCCCCAGCCTGCCCTTAGTGCCATCTCGCCTTCATGTCCTCCCGCTCCCATCAAACTAACCATGACAAGACTGACTTGTCCTTTTTCCCTCACCCCACAACTGTTTCCCCTCCCTAGTCTTATCTATTAATATTACACACCACACTATATCCCATCATCTCTCATGCCCGCGCCTGGAAATAACACTGGATTCCGAACTTCCCTTCAAACCTCATGTCAACTTCGCTTGCCAACTCCTGTTGGGCTCCAACTTAAAAACATCTCTTGCATCAATTGTACAGCGCCAACGGAATTTGTTGGTGTTATATAAATCAATAATAATAAATTACAATCTGATTAATTGGAACATATAATGGTCAACTGGCACTTATCCAATATTAAATATTGTGTTCTCACAGGTACCTACAGGTCACACAGTTCCCTAGTACTTGCATCTGTATTTCACACAATAGTAAAATCCCGGGCACTTGTATTTCCAAATCATTTGCTTTTATTTTCAATGTTTTGAACGCCACACAGGATGTCTCTCAGGACAAACATATGTCCAAATGCATGTGTATATACTCTTATCACCCCAGCCGATGTGATGTGCCACGAAACCCCCCTTAATTATAAAAATATATATTGATTGTGCAAGTCAATAGAATACATAGTTTTTAAAAGTGCATATAATAAACAACAAATAATTCCATTTTTTGATGCCTTAAATATAAAGTTCCATTATCATATCTATAGATTAAAGCAGCTAAAGTGGCAGTATTTTTCATCCCAATGACCTTTAATCTGCCAATTCAGCATTTTGTCTGAATAAATGGCAACTGAATTACTAACTTCCTTTTGTAGGAACCCTAGTGAGCCGTTATGGTCTTGCCCTTGAACTCAGCGCCTGGTTTGATTCCAGTTTGCTCATAGAGAGTCTGAGCATCTTTGATCCATCTTACAGCCAATCAGTAAAGAATACCTGTTAGGAACTTCCAAAATGTGGTGGCATCCTTGGGAAGAAGAAGCACAGTTTACAACCTAAAATGTCAGCTCACTAATGTCAACAGCAGGGAACAGCAAAGGGTATGAAAATCAAAAGCTGATTTTTCAAAAGGGGAGAATATGAGAATAAGTAATCATTACACAACTAACAATTTAACAAATATTGATAATTTTCCACTGACCTGTCCCTTTAAGGGATCTTATTGGATGTTCTCTTTTGTATAGTGTAATTGCACCTCGGTTTTCATCCCCTTTTAGTTCCCCTTTTGTATATCTCTATTTAGCTTCTGTTTATATGGGATTTTATGTTGTTTGCAAATCGTTTCTTAAAGGTCATGTCCACCCCCAAAACTAAACCCCGCCCCGCTACTGGCCACACTCTGTAGTGGTATAAACCTTACCTCACTTCCCAGCTCCCAAATGGTTTTCCTGTAATCCCCCCCCCCCCCCCCAAGTCCCAAAAACTGGCCACTATGAGGATATCAAGTCCATATAGACTCTGCCCTCCTGTCTGCTCTCCCCCTCCCTCTCCCACCCCCGGCTGTGGGTCTCCCTCCCCCGATGCAGTAAATCCCTTTAGTATATTATAGTCCATGTTCCCCCCAGCCCCAATCGCATAATTATATTCTCAGAAAGTCCCCCCCGTATCATTACTTACCCACCCCTCTCCTGTACCTTTACCTCTCTCCGTGTTTGGCTGCCTCTCAGCCAATCACAACTCGGCTGCCGGTCCCGCCCCCTGCTTGCAGTTCCGTGCAAGCAAGGACCGGGGCAGTGCGGAGAAGTGAGAGGTAAGGTAAGTATGACGGGAACTTTCTGAGACTATAATTATAGCGGTTGCGGGAACATGGACTATCATATACATAAAGTTTGTATAAAGGGTGAACATGCCCTTTAAAGGGAGTGATGGTTTTTCCTATATAGTATAGTGAACTGGGCATTTAATTATAGATTTTTTATTAATATTAATAATACCGAAAGGTGAATATTTGGTTTTATTTTAAATGTTTCCTTTTAAGCCTTCTGTTAAGCAAAATGACTAATAGATTGTATATCTGTTGTATTCAATTAGATCAACTGGACTTGAAGTTTGTTCTTGAAGACGTTTCGTAGTCATCCGACTGTCTTTCTCAATTCAGGTTTCGGAGAACGCAGTTGGATGATAGCGAAACGTCTTCAAGAACTAAACTTCTAGGCAGTATCTAGTTGAATACAACAGATATCCCATGAACTGTGGATGAAAGAAAACCTTCACAAGCACTAATAGATTGTCTGTGATTGTAATATTTTACAGGTAGAAGAGGTAATACAACACCAGCAGCACACTTCAGGTCAGACTTATATTTCTTAGACTTCTAGCTCCTGCAGTTTTTTGGATTGGAAATTACCCTTATACAATTTTCATTTGAAGGGTATACTGGTCTTTAAAGAAGAAGTGTGAATTAAAGGGCAACTAAAGCTACATAACAACACTGAACCAGAAGGCAATACCTGAATATAAATCCAGTAATCTGTCTTACCTCTCATTTTGATACAGGCGCTGGGAATTACCTAAATAACATATGGTTTTGTGCTTTACTTCACAGCATTCTAGTATCAGACAGTTTGGTCAATGACCATTATGTTCTGCACATGCTCAGTCCTTAGCTATGGCACAACAACTTGTTACAGTTGGTCACACCCATTAATATATCTAGCCAATCCTTTTACAGGACAGATAAGCAAGGAAGCATGTGACTGAGGTCAGGAGGTGTGTTCTGACACTACACATACACACAGATACTTCATCCAGTTCTTAACAGGTTTTGATTACTTTAAACATTTTACTGTTTTCAAGATTCTGGAGAATAAAAATTGGGTTTACTTCTCCTTTACAAACATACTTTTCTGGCTTTGTCATAAGTGATTCCTAACTATGTCGTGTTAAAATCAGTAAATACTCCCTAAAAGTTCTCCATTACTTCTTCACCTCCCCCTACCCTCTACGGGCTTGTACAGGCATTCTAGTTTGCTTTTTCAGGAATAGTAACTCTAATCGTCTGCTAAGGGCAAGGGGCAATCATAAGTATCCGCATGGTTTGCAGTAACATATTTTACTGTCCACGCACAGGGTATCCACTAGATTACTTGTGCTTATAATGGGATGTCCATTCATACTTGTAATTTATTTAATACTCTTCCATGACAGCCGTGTCTTTTGTATTTCAAGGTTTACTAAACATTCCAAAAGCAACCAAGTATATATTTGCAACAACCTTTATAGAGGACAAACTGTTTCTCTCAATAGTTAAGACTTTAATATTGAGAAGAACAGATTACCTAACCAAATACAAATGGGGTAGTGGGTAGCCGAGATGCTCTTAATGAGGCCTCTTAGGATAATCCAGACTGCTGAAAAAAACACTTTATTTCCTGTGGATTTCATTCCTTAAAAGCCATACAAAGATCCCACAGCTCTCCAACACATTATCACAACATTGTTCTGCGGGGTTTTTTTTAATTCTTTTACAGTAAGTCAGGTTGAGAAAACTGTGTTATTAATCACAAACGAAGTTCTTATTCATCACCTACTGGGTGAGAAATAATATTTTTGGCTCTAGTTGGAGGAGTCCAGAGTAACCGATGAAAGTAAACATATTTCTACTTTACCAAAGACTGTTACTGTGATTGATGAACAAGTGTTATATCAGTTCTGGCCACTCCTGCAACAGAAGTAAAAACACAAAACTAAGTTGCAGTTAAAAGAGAATAAAAACATGTATCCAGGTACTCTGGGTTGCCATTTGTTTGGGTTTAAGGGTATAAATATAATAATCTAAGAACAATTACTTAATACTGGACCTGTAAAATTATGTATTGCCCATATTAGATGAATCAACCACTGTATCCCTTGTCTTTAAAATAACTGCTGCAGAATTGAGCCCGTGGATAAGGTATTTCTAAGGAATAATGCCATATTCTCTCAAACTATATCACGGACCATATGGGATTAAAAGGAGAAGTGGGGGTAAGGGTATGAAGAGAATTCCACCCACTGCCCATAACAGAAATAGGTTGCTCATGGCCTTTATGTTGATATGGCCCAGAAACAATGATATCCAAATCCGACTATGCAGTGTTTCCGTCGTGAAAGCTCCATATCAAATCACCTATAGGACTTGCATAATTATTATATTTTTCTGCTGCTTTTACTCTGGGTATATTTCCCGTTCGTGATTCAATTGGAAATGCAGAGTTTTGACACCAGCTATCAGCTGATAACTGGTTTGGTGAATTTCCGTCCTAGGTAGTAATAAATAGTGACTGAATATAACTCTTCAGATAGTGGAAATTTAATGTAGAGTTAACTGGGACCCAATTTTTCATCCTAGAGCAACAGGTGGCTGTTTTCCTTTCTACTTACCAACTTAAAGGAGAACACAAGTGCTTTCTACTGAAAGGGCTCTATCACAACTTTCAAACAAGGCAAGGATTTTCAAGCTTTCGTCAATCCAATTATAGGCATGTAAAGTCTCTTCCTACGCTGCACTTTCTCTTTTCTCTTCTCTGTAACAGACGTTTATAAGCTGCCATACAGACTTGATGCAAGCTTTACAAACGATAAAGAAGTTCAGTGGCAGGGCTTATTATGCAGCTGATGCTCTTTCCCAGCGGTAGGATACATGGGAATGCTCAAGCCCAGGGCATGCTGGTGATGTCACTGCTCACTGTAAGCCGTAATCACCACCATTCAAACTGTTGTATGTTTGAATAGACTGTAGCTAGAAGCATGATCCTGGAGTAATTTTAAAAGGTAGAGCGGTTCTTTTAGAGGCCGCTTGTATTGAAATCTCAGATCCCATTAATACTATGATTTACTTTAAGGTAACTGTATTTGCCTCAATGCATTTTTTTTATAATCGCGTTATAATAAAGTAAAGGTATGCAAGCCGTCCCCATACATTTCTTTTCCTGATTTCGAGCCTCTCTCTGCCTTCAATTAGCCATGCTGTGAAGGGGGCAAACAATTCTTTCTGCCTATAACTGTCATTCAAATCAGCAGCTCAGAAACACTCCTCCACCCACCCTTGATCACTTGATTATGTAGGCTGTATCCTAGCAACACCGGACATTTCAGTTTGCTTAACTGGCAGAGGAGAGGAGAGAGGTTGTACAGACATTCCCACCAGCCAATGACAAGTGTTATGTTAATCATGGCCCTGGGCCATCTAGGAGGCGGGCTTTTAGCAATCATCTTCTGTGTGATATCTAAAGGAGGGCACACGGTTGTAAATGCGAGTGATTTCAGCTGCTGGAAGTGTGTACATGTATAAGGATGATTTGTTTTTTTTTGATATTGTTGTCCTTTAATAGGTCCATCTAAGATTAGATGGAACTAAACCTCCCTTTTTATTTCTGATTGCAGCTTTGCACACGTTGAGTATAGCTGCGGGGAAGGCTACTAGTTTAAAAATATCTCTTGGTGTGCTTTTCCCTTAATTTGACTGTCATTTGCCACCCTTGTGTTTACAAGATTTAGACATGACAAGGACTACAGTTTCTTGACTGTTAAGCCCTTAAACATCCTTGAGTCGAATGCATTTGCTGTTAGTTACGTTGGTTTGATCTAAGTAAGCAATGCCTGTTGGTGTTTAATTTTCATTTGGGAATGAAAGCTGTATCACCATCGGGAATAAGATTTTGGTTCTTTTTCATTCTTTCTTTTACCTTTAACACTTGTTGCTTTTTGAACAACATGAAGGGCACTAGCATTACTTAACCTTGAAAACAAATGTACCTCTTAATAATAATATATTTAATAAGATACAGTCCTTCATTTTACATTTTTCATCACCACCTATTATTGATTGACAGCGGATTTCTGTCTGTCTCCTGTCCGGCCAATAGTGTATTATTGGGTTAGCCTGGGTTAAACACTGATTTGGAAATAGAACAGCGTTGGCTATTCCATATCTCGCAAATGGATTTACTTCATAGCAGGATCTCAGGGAGGCAAGTACACAGGTTTAATATAGGCCGCCACTGTTGTCATTGGCCGATCTCATGTGCAATGAATGTGAAGATGGACAAAAAACTGAGAAAATCAATCGTCAATAATAAGCTAAAGTGAAATAAAATAAAACAGAACAGTAATGATCGCAGCTGTTTGTACTATGACAGCGACTTTTTACTAGCATTGCATAGGCACGCTTGTTACTTTTTAGCATGCTTATAAGAAACTATGCATATATATGAATTAGTTTCAATAAAAATTAAATCAAATAATCAAGGCATTGTACCAATTAAATAGCAATGTTGTACAGATTGTTCAATTCAGTCATTCTGAATAACAAGCCAGTCGAGATGACTAGCAACTACTAATGAATACCAGCAGATATACCATGACCTGGATGAATGAAAACCTTCACAAACATCTTAATAAGGCCAATGGTTATTTTATATTGAGGCCTGAATTCAGAAGAATTTAGAGACTAGATTTGCGAGTCACCGTTTTCCTTTTTAGCCTCATAGCCAATTACTATACTCTTTAAGTAAATGAACTTTGATGAATTATTTTTGGCCTTAAGTTATCTTGCTACAGAATGTGCCAAATGAGAGAGAAACATTTCCTAGCCAGATCACTATTCATAGGATTTCGGCATCTATTTAGTTAGTTAGGTGGTTTTTTGGGTGCGTTTTTGCATAGCAGTAAGGTAAGTAAGATTTCATTAAACTAGATTTACTTATTTACACATGTACCCCAATGGTACATACATTTTGTTTTTTGCCTCTTTAAACTGTTCACAGACCAGTGGCACCACACCCAGGTGTAATTCACAGTGGCCCCGGTTTAGGTATGCCAAAAAATGAAGTCCCTGCATCAGCAAATTCGTAAAACTGAAATTAGGTTTTTTTAGAATGCGGCTGATACTCAAAGCTACAACTTCACTTGAGGTCGGCTTGAAAAAATTTGCCATGTTCAAATAAACAAAGTAACAGCTTTGTACCGTATTTCCAAAACAAGGCTTTGGGTGGAAAGTCTCAACTTAATTTTTCGGGGTAAACTGGTAAGTAAGCTACACGTACGTTTGGGACAATTTAGCACAATTATATTTAGTTAGCCTGTGGGCAATCATATTTATTTTTGAGTCTGAGAGGCAATTATTTTATTTATCATCTGTGGGGGCAATTTTATTCATATATTTTTTTATTTATCAGTGTGCGTGGGGCAATTATATTTAATTGATCAGTGTGTTTGGGCAATTATGTTATCAGTCCATGGGGTCAATTATATTTATTTACCAGTCAGTAGGGGCCTTATATTTATTTACCAGTATGTGTGGGCAATTATATTTTCCAGTCTATCATAAAGCACCTAATGGGTGGGCTTAATTAGGGAGGAGATGGGGTGGGGCCTAAAACTTTTGTGTGCCACACAGACATGCCACATTTAAAACCCGAAAGTGCCCCAGATCTTCTCAAATCCTAGCTATGCCCCTGCAACAGACCAATCATATATCCTTTGCTCCAACAGATTGCAGTTTAAAACAATTCAATCTGTTGCCAAAACATTGTCTGTCCTGTCATTTGAGTTAGGACTTATCTCTTAGAAATAATCTGCCAAGAAAAATATCATCAGGATATAACATGGCACAAAGAAGAGAGTATTATTTTTATTAGTTAAAAGAGTGAATGGTGTTGCATTAAGCTGTGCACATGATGCCATGTAATCAATCACAATTAACGGCTAAACCTGTTCACATTAAAGCTTACATTTATTCTTCTGCACCAAATAACAGATTTCTCATACTTCCTTTCAAACGACCTCTGGTCATTACATTAATGATGCAGTAAGCCCAAACATTCTAATTAGCTTTGGCACTTTTGTTGTTTGTTGTCTTCCATATTGGAATACTGTTCTCCAAAATTTTGACCCGCTAAGTTGACAGACCCTGCTCCTACTGGAAGATTACATTGCAGAACTCTTGCTTTGCCAGGCTTGACCCATCTACTGAATAATGTCTCTTACATTTCCTAGAATAAAAAAACAGATCAACTATAAAGCAGATTGTATAATTTCCTACTATAAACCTAGAAAAAATAAATACACTTTAGGTTCTAATATTCCCTTTAGATGTTTCCTTAATTACAATAATATATTTTTAAGATGTGAAATACCTTGAGTATTTATTATAGATGGCCGACTTTGGAATTTCGGACTATAGTTTCAAACTATAAGGAAGTTTGAAAGGACCAATTAAAGTCAATGGGAACAATAGTTAGAAAAATTCGAATGAAATACTTAAAATATCAATGGTAACTTAATGTAAATGGCTGTGGGACCTGGGAAATGGTCTGGGGAACATGTTCCAATATCCAGACTTTCAAAAACTTGATTTTTCTCTCACACACGCTAATTTTCGAGCTCTCGCGTTCAAACATTCAATAATTATCCCATGAACGACATGAAGAATATTTACTCGCGTATTGGTATAAAAGCATTTTACTCGCTATTTGCATGCCTCGAACGTTCGAACATTCAATAATTATCGAATCCAGAAATATTAAAATGTCCGGGATAGTTCGAGAATGTCAGAGTCCATTCGAACTCCAATAGTTTCGGCTCGAACTCGGGTTCGAGTTTCTAGTCCATCTCTAGTATTTATTGATCTTTTATAATGACAACTTTTTATGTTGCCACCATTATTGTGCTTAGTTTAAAGGAGTACTTCACTTGAAAGGTAAACTATTCCTTTAATGTATTGATTGAAGACCAGGAGATTCAGGATTACCTTTCGTTCTTCAATCAAAATCTCAGAAGCCAGGGAAGCAAGATAGCAGTTACTACCACTACAGCAGCACTGAAATTCCCGACCGCTTCCTGGTTCTAATCAACTAAAATGCAGCTTATCTTGCATGCACGCAATAGTTGATTAGAACCAGGAGTGGTTTGGGACCTGTCAGATCATCATTTTTGTTCCGTTTTTGTCAAAATCGCACATAATACAAATCTATGGAAGCGCATAGAAATTGGACACAAGCAGACACAATAAACATGACATGCGATATTCATTTTACTCATACTACCCGCAATTGCAAGAGCAAATGAATGTAAAGCGGATACAATGGACAGATGTGGCAGGTAAAAGCGCACAAAACGCACACGTTTTTTACATCCACTCAAGTGGGGCCTAGCCCTGCTGCACCTCCTCTTTTTTGTTTGTTTTTACCATTGTCCTCATGGACTTAATGGGGGCCGACATCACCAGCTGCAAACTCACCTGACATTCACGTGGCTCTCGAGCAACTGCAGACGAGAGCTTCAGACTGTTGTTGTAGTGTATGGCTGGCATAAGGCAACTGTAACAATCTTTATCCTACATCTTAATATATGTATGCATAGCCATTATTTACTGGGTTGTGTTTAAGGTATGTATTGCATTTGTCTAGTTTTCAGTTTAGTTCCCCAATACATAGTGGCAAATATTTTTACATGCGATCAAGTGGGGTCTCGCTCTTAGTGCTTGGCCTCTTTTATTTTTTGTTTTGTTTTAACACGTCCTCATGGACTTCAATGGGGCCTGACATCACCAGTTGCAAGCACCATGGAAAAAGCTAAAGGCCTTGTAGGAACAAATTGTTGGCTGAGGGGATGACTGACCACTTTGGCTGACGAAGGTGTGAGGCTTCCCTTTGAAATCATTAAGTAGTCTCTCCTGCAATTTCTGGGAGCTGCAGGGGGTCCCCCATTCCACCTCCTCTCCCTTGCAATGAACAGGCTACTTTGCTAATGCTGAGCAGCCTGTTTGTAGATAAGATTGTTGGACCAATCGTCTAAAGGTGCATAGGCCTCACCTGACATCCATGTGATGTCTGAACAACCCAATCACAAAGAATAGGGCAGATGTGAACGTCAGGACTGTTGTTGTGTGTATGGCTAGTATAAGGGCAACACTCACAATCTTTTTTTCACATGGATGCATACCCTTAGTGACTGAGTTGTGTTTAAGGTATGTCTTAGCATTTTCCTAGTTTTCAATTCAGATCCCCATTACATAGTTTGTTTAATGTTATATTATGTACATAAAAATGATAAACAAGGGTTAATCCTATTACCAACGGATTGTCCCTTTATCGCTGATATGGGAATCGCAAATTTGAGCGTTCCAATGGCCGAACACCTTCCTAAAAAAATCTGCAAGCATTTGTGTACATTTTAGAAGTAGATTTGTGTATTCTATTCTGTGTCTCATATGGTGCCCATAAACAATTTTATTGATAATAATGCAATAATATAGATTTTTCAGCATGACTGCTGGATTTTCTTTATACCGTTTGGTTGTTGGTCACCACTAACAAAACAATTATTGTACAATAACCAATATTGTACAAGATTTTATCTATGGTATGTATGGTATGTACAATTAGATCAGTGCACACTGTCCTCAATGACCTATGCAATATGGAATATAGATATGCAGGATTAATGAAGCTGCACAGGTCACCCTTATCTTTCTATTTATTGTGCTGTATGACAAAACATTTCTACCATAAATACTTCAGGGAGATTCAATAAAGTTCTTATCATTAAAATGGTGCTAATTTAGCCCCAACCAATCAAATGTTATTTAACATTTTAAAGCTAACATCTGATTGTTGGGGAAAATTTAGCACCATTATTAAAAAAATTCCCCTGCCAAACACAAATTATTATTTCTTAGAAAAAAAATATTAAATGTAGGTAAACAAACTTATATAAATATAATCTACTTCTAAACACTTAGGGATAGGATTGGTATTTGATTTCGATTTACCACGGAATTCAAGCCACTTGTGAACTACCCATAGGCTGAACAAATGGATAATATAATGGATTGTTTAGAAAAACTTTATTTAAAAGTAATGAGATCAAAAAAAAGCAATAGTTCAAATCCTGCCGGCCTTCTGCTAAAATAATGTATATTCGATATTTACTGTGATCTGAGGGGATATTCTAACCCTCACCCTCCCTTTAAATGTATTTTGTTTCTCTTTTTTTTGGTTCCATCATGAAATCATTACCCATACTAATTCCTGCAGGTTGAAACATACCTAATCTTAAACGGCAGCCTACAGTGGAATTCACACACTGTGGATGCTTCCCCCCCCCCTCTTTGCTGCATTCAGAAGCCATCTTGCAACAAATGCTTCACGCACCTCACAGTGCAGTAGTGGAACGATGAGGTGAGGAGCAATGCACGACAGCTCTGTGCTGGTAATCACAGACTGAAGAACACATATATCATCTGCCACATAGGTTGGCATTTCAAGTAAACACCCTTCACATTGTGTAAGATGTTGGACAAATGATGGCCATATGCATTTTCGTCTCGGTGTAAATGGCTCACACGTTCTCGGCTAGGGGAAAAGCTTAGCTAGCATTTTCTGCAGACACAATTTAAATTAGTGACACAGTTTATGTCCTCTGCAAAAACAAATAATGGAGATAAGGTGACATAAATTATTTGCAAATCATTTGACATATGCTATGTTTGTCCATGCAATAATCGCTTGGATTCTGTCAGTTTAAGATATAAGCCAAGGCATTGCAGTTTTAGGTCATTTTCTTAAGCTTTCTCATGGTGTAATTGTATATTGGACTGTACTGAAAATCAGAATATAAAACAAATCACATTTTATTCTATTTACTTGGCCTCTGTGGTAACTAGAAGTCACGGTAGTCAAATGCAGACTGGATGGCTAAGTCTCTGCTTATTATCTTAAGTTCATTTTGGGGACTGTTCAATGTGAAACAGTCCCAGATATGTATACCGGAACAGGATTGCACTACCTACATGTATTGATAGATTGTGATCTGTTGGTGGATTGTAAATATTTAATTATTTTTTTGGCTATAAATGTGGTTGGATAATTGCAACTTTATATCGATTTGCGATATTGTCTCTTTTTTACCCTTCTTCTTCCTCATGTCTTAAAGCCAAGTTCCATCCCCACCCAGCATAGATAGGTGGTACTCACATATTTATCTGTCCTTCTTTGTCATTAAGTTATTAATGTTTTGTGAGTGTCTTCTAATTCCCCCCACCCTCCCTTTCTCACTGCCTCTTTGTAGTGTCAGCGACACATAAGTGCTGCACAGCTCACCATGGACACTGCTCTGCTTACACATCTCCCCTCCCTCTCCCTGCCTTCTTTCCTCTGCTGATCCTCTTAATTGTTACGAAAGTGTGCTGTCAGACAGCCAAAGATCCTAGTAAGAGGTAAGGGATAGGGAATATATTATAATTTCTGCTTCGGAGTGACAGGTCTTTCCCTGTAAATGCTGTTGATTTCAAATGACGATTTCTCAGAATCTACAGCTCAGATTTAAAATACGAAAAAGGTTTGGAGTAGTGGGTTCTGGTTCTATATAAATGTATCATTTTTGAAAATTCTATTTTTTTTTTTTGAATAAAGACCTTTAATTGTTTGTTTGATACAGGGCCTGTGATCAACAAACAAAAAGGTTGTTCTCCGTTTATTACAAATTCTTTCCTCCTGTAAGTTATTTGAGTATTTCATGTTCCCAAACAACATGTATGTATGTAGCATTATTATATTTATATAACGTCACCTCGGAGATGCAGCTCTGCAAATTAGTACATACACAGATTGATAGTAAATGTGTCCCTCTAAGCTATTCACTCGCAAACATCCTTAATCCTCTAAAAAGCCTTAAAGGACATGTCCACCCCCAAAACTCTAATTTAACCCACTATGACTGCCCCACTGTCTAGTGTAAAAAATCCTACCTTACATCCCAGATCCAAATGGTTCTCCTGTATGTCCCTGTAAAGTCCCAAAAGTGACCACCAAAGCCTGGCAGAGTCCATATATAGTCCAACCGCCATAGTTACCATTACCTCTCTCCTCCGACGATCTGGATAGCGCGGAACCATGTCTGTGATTGGCTGCCTCTCAGCCATTACGGACACGGCTGCCGTCCGGCCCCTGCTTGCAGTTTCATGCAAGCAAAGGGCCATGACAGAACATCGGAGGAGAGAGGTTCATGGTTTTCTTTCTGTCCCTTTAACACAGTTTCTGGACCCTATATAATTTAATCACCGTTCTACAAGCTTATTCTCTATCATCAGGAACATCTTACTACACTAACCAGAATTAACACCCAACCTTACCACCATGTGATTATAAGATGAGTATAAGTGAAATTAATCACGGTGGTTAAGTTGGGTGTTAATTCTGGTTAGTGTATGTAAGATGTTCCTGATAGAGAATAACCTTCTAGAACGCTATTAAATTCATTAAGGTCCAGAAATATGTTAAAGGGACAGAAGAAACCCATGTAACCTGGTCTGTGGATATTTATACATCTCACTATCCTGTGCAGCCTGCATTTAATCCTTTTAAAACAAAGAAATTATTTGTGTGAGGAATTATGCTGCAATTGGGTTGAGATCCTTATGGGCAACCCTTAGTTTTCCTGTAGCATCTCAGCATCTTTACAAGGACAGCTCAACACTATTCATGTGGTCTCTTCCTCTCAGCCAATACTCTTACCATCATCAAAAATATGAAGATCTTAGAGATCCCACCTAAAAACAGTAAGTATAATTTATTAAATATCTACCGACATAAACAATGTTTTGTGGGGCTAAATCCCTTCCTGGGGGTTGGTTATTTTTGTACTGTAGGGAAAATAGTGGCCTGTCTATCTGTTTCCTCCAATGAGTTGCATTTTATTGGGTTATTATGTTATATAACGTCTGCACCTACAATGAGTTCCTATCTACTACTAGACATTATGAAGTTCTTTCTATAAAGAGGCAAATTTGTATAACCTATCCAATTAGCACAGAATTTGCATTGACTGCAGTATGTTGTGGTGTCATTTTCTATTTAAAGGATTTACCCAACCCCCCAAGTAACATTTATTTCTTAGTTGCAGGACCCACCAGACACAATACTTTCCCCCAGTATCCCTGATCTTCTTGATTTCCACTGGTCCTTTGGATTTTTCCTTCCAGGCAGGAGGTATCAGTCACACGTAACGGTGAGTTCACAGCTAATGACTTATTGCGCTTCATGTGCTACCTTCTCTCCAGCTGCATGAGCTAGTGTACTTGAGAGAAGGTGTAAACCTGTAATGGAAGTTCAAGAAGAAATGTCACACGCTCCTATACCAGTCCCAAGCTATCAATAAATGACTATGCTGTTAGAAATGGTTTTAGACTTTATAAAATAAGGTGGTGCTGAACCACCAATAGACTAATACATTTTGCTGGTAAATGTTGTTTTGCCTAAATTTGTGGAATTGCCAGAGAAACAAAACTTGGCAGTTGTTCCATCTCTTTTAACAAGGTGGATGGTGCTGTAAGCAGGGCCAATTTACCATTAGGCACATTAGACACGCGCCTAGGGGCGCCAGTGGTTACAGGTCGCTTTCAATGTGTCCCCTACGTAGCACTTAAATTTGCAGCACATCAGGATTTTAAAAAGTATCTGGACATCCCTATGGTAAAGGTAATATTATCATTATATAATAATAATATAATCTTAGTTCATGTTTATTGCATTCCTAAATTTCAACATAATAATAATAACGTTTTTCCTCCCCTATAAGTTAAAATTGGTGTGGGGGTGGGATGTGTGGTCTGTGTTGAGGGGTGGGGTTGAGGCACCAGGCTTTTTGTGCCTATAGCTCCCAATATGTAATCCGTCTCTGGCGTAAGGCAGTAAACAGATAATAGTCATGGTTCCCCACTATGCTACCAACACATCTTATCTACCAAAACTTGACCCATCACAAACCCTGACATATGAGCATGATTGTTCCCCGGAGTTCCATTGGTCGACAATCCATTAAATGCTCGATGTGATTGGCTTGTTGGTCCCTATCCTGCCAGCAGGTAATTAGAATTTGAGAATTTCTGCTGGCTCCTCATTATCATGGAAACTTTAAACAATTGTTTTGATGAAACTCAATATCAATGGGATATTTTTTTTGTATTATAAGACTTAATTAGTGCAATGTTCCCTAATGAGACTTTCCAGATAAAATAAATGAATTTCAGAAGGTAAAATTTGGAAACCACGTTTGTTAACCATTAAGGTTATTACAATACATTTAATTGCCATCCAGTAGAATTCATTAGCCATTTATCAAATTATCTCCTGTATTTTTAGTATAATGATGCTATTGTCACATTGTAGCTATTGACCCAACATATTATTTAACCAAAACTTTTGGATTTATTGCAAACCTTGCAAATTTCCATTGGTATAGCATTACACTCACCCAGCAGATCTGTCAGTAGAGTAGCCAATATCCGAGTCAGGCTTTGGTCTTGTTTCTTCCTTGAAAACTGATTACTTTTATTAAACCTGCGGTACGGACGTTTCCTCAATACTGGGGGTTATAAATTCAGCCCGAGTTCCATAAACTTCTATAACCGTAGCCTTTGTCATTATCGACAGTAATTTTTTTATATCATTATATTACAAAAAAAACCCCCCCAAGTTTTGTTTGTTTTTGCTGAGTGACTATAATAAGAATATAACACTAGACATAAGCCCATTACATTAATGGGAGCTAGAAGCCCAGAGTCCCCCCTCTGTTGCAGTCTTCCCCCTCTGTCGCAGAGACCCCTCTGTTGCAGGGTCCCCCCTATGACTGAGTCTCCACCACCCTGTGGCAGAGTTCCCCCATGGCAGTCCCCCTCTCTGTGCAAGTCTCCCCCCCTGTAGCAAAGTCCCTCCCCTCTGTGGCAGAGTCCCCCCCTCTTTGGCAGAGCATCCCCTGTGGCACAGTGTCCACCCACCCCTCTGGGGCAGAGTGTCCCCCCCCTGTGGCGAGTGTCCCCCTCTGTACCAAAAGACCTACTGCCTATTGTGTTGTTTCCCATGTGTGTTACTTACGTTTCTCCCTGTAATGGTGAATCAATTGAAACTTCAGGGAATCCCCCTCTAGTGTGAGTTGTTGTTCTAGTCTCCTCTCTCTCGCTCTCTCTCTCCTCTCTTATCTCTCTCTCTCTCTCTCTATCTTCTCTCTCTCTCTCTCTCTCTCTCTCTCTCTCTCTGTGAAAATGGCTGCAGTGCAAGGAAGCAGGCGTTGTGGGGCATACAGATCTATCAAGATCGGTGTGCACTAGCGCAACGCAAAACGTGTTTTGTGAAAACACTTCAATTCCTAGTGGGGCCTAGCCCTAAACTGTTAATTGACAGACAGAAACTTCTCTCCATATAAAAATTCTATCTCTTGTGTTTTGGTTCTCACCTTGATGAGTAATGGTGGTTCTCTTGTCCGCCTTTCCTCTAAAACCCTGTCTATGTGTGTACCACAACTAAAATAAAAGTCTATATAACTACAGATGAAACTTAAAGCCACCACAGAAGATCCTGTAATATTTAGTGTCCTTAGGAAAGCTTTTGTCATGAAATGACAGTCCTAAAAGTCTGTTTAGCAGAATCACTTTATCAATGTAATCATTTCAGTTGCAATGTGCTATGAACCATCGCATGTAAAATACATTCATTTGATCAATGACTGAAATTTGCTGGAAGTCTTATTTTTAAGAAGCGTCTATAAATTTTGATAATGGTTTGAAGACCTCATTTCTGACATGGAAAAAGATCTTTTTCATGTCACATTGCGGAATAGCTTTATAGTGAAGAATCATATATATTATTTTTAGTTTTTGCAGTGATCTCTCAAACTGTTATGATTTATTGCCTGCTACCTAAGAAATAGACATATCTTTTACTTTTGAAAGTCATCCATTGAGCAAAGAAAAAGCTACATATGAGAGTTATTAATCCACTGGCTGGGAACAAATCACCAGTATACAATATCTTAATGACTATTTGCTTTACCCTGTTATAACTATTGAAATAGTCTGTGCCGTGCGTCGCATTCTACGATAGTAATCCTTCTAAGATGTTAATGTCGTTTTTTATGCATTATGTAAAATTCTAATGTATTTAAAAGGGCAAACATACTCTATTTACAAGGGCTGCCATTCAACATTATTTTTGTAAGTATCAGTTAAACCTACTTGCCATTCATTATTTTTATTGCCATTGCCAATTTCAAAATTAGTAACTGCAATATATCCCCACATTCAGTCCTTCGCTGTCAGTAAAACAGTGGCTTTGCTGGTCAGATTGTCGTGAGCAGTAGTAGAATGCTTGCTTAGATTTCCAAAGAGACTGCTTTTAACTGAATCACCTTTCCGATATTGGAGTGCTGTTTTAATCCACAGGGAAAATATATTTATTTTTCATTTACAAAATACTTGAATTGCAGTAAATTGACTCTTTCTTTTCACTTTATAGAGTTATTAAACAGGCCTGGAATGATGCCCTAAACTCACAAAAGTCATTACCGGTAATTAGCAAGATGCTTACCTTCTGGCAATAGTTATATAGAGTGCTGAGATCCTTCAGTCTGCCATCCATCCTGGTCATGTGTACATCAGCTATTTTTGCCTACAGTTTGCTGCAGGACCTGCAGAGTAGGGGCATCATTCTTGCCTCTGTGACCTGGCAAACCCGAATGAAGGTAAGTACTTAGGGTAAGACACCACTGTACCCCAAATCAAAGCAATAGGATGCACACCAAAATGCATTGATGGTGATCAAATGCACATTTGCACATGTTATGTATGTTTGTATGTATAGTTTATTATAAAGGCCGCTTGGGAATGTAGCGCTGTACAGTAATAGAATACAATAAAGTCATACAAGGGGGATAAATAGTTCAGTAAATAAATTTATAAATTATAAATAGAAGCAAATAGAAGTGCTAGAGCTTTGCCACAAGAGGAAAGAGGTCCCTGCCCATATGAGCTTACAATCTAGTTGGGAAGGTAACACACAATACAATGGAATGGTTATAATGCTGGAGTGAGACGTATTCGGTGTAATAAACAATTATATACTGTGCTGGTTATCAGATAACCCATTTGTGGGCCTTTAGCACTGTGGCCTTGCAGCAATGAAGTCCTGAGTTTGAATCCAGCCTGGGACACATCTGCAAGGAGTTTGTATGTTCTCTCTCTGTGTTTGTGTGGGTTTCCTCCGGGCACTCCGGTTTTCCCCCACATCATAAGACATACTGTTTTGTATGTTCAATAATGTGCTTAGATTGTTAGCTATCGGGGCAGGGCCTGGGTGTGAATGTATACATATATTGTAAGCGACATGGAAGATGTCGCTATATAAATCCACATAAATTAACTTTTACGGCTCGTTCACACTAGAAACTGACAGTAACGCACAGCATGTGTTTCTGTCAGTTTGTATCCATTTTTTTCATACATTTGTATCCATTTTTTAACACGTATTCCATAGATTTCTATAGAAAATGCATGAAAAACTGACAGAAATGCTGCATGCAGTGCGTTTTTTGAAAGGGACTGAAACGGATTACAACGCAGCAGGTGTGAAGATTTTATGAAATCCTATGGGGTTTATGTAGTGTGAATGAGCCCTTAGAAAAAATGGTGCACAATCATGGGGGCCCGGTTGTTGACTTATTTTACCCTAAATGTTGGTATTTGGGGTTCATCCTTCACTTTTTTTAAGGACTTTAAAAAAATATTAAACCAGAAAATAAAAAAATAATAATGTGTGTAGGGTTTCTGCTTAAAAGTTTTTCTTAATAGTCAAGGATTGTGTGAAGTTCCCCTGTATTTACTGTATACAGTTGTGTTCAAAATTATTCAACCCCCACTGAAATTAGTGGGTATTTTTGGCCAGTTTGACATTGTTTTGATCATTTCCGTCATCTTGTTTACAATTAAATCAAAGAGACACTTGTAAGTCAGACAAATATAACATAACATTTATAATGAAATAACCACAAATGTTTTTTCTGTGCCACATCATATCAGTTTTTTCAACCCCCAAGTGACATTCATTCTTAGTACTTAGTCAAACACCTTTTTTCAGTTATAACAGCTTTTAAACGTGAAGCCTAGCTTGACACAAGTGTCTTGCAGCGATCTACGGGTATCTAGCCATTCTTCATGGGCAAAAGCCTCCAGTTCAGTCACATTCTTAGGCTTGCGCGCTGCAACTGCTTTCTTTAAGTCCCACCAAGGTTCTCAATCGATTTAAGTCTGGTGACTGCGATGGCCACTCCAAAATGTAGGCCTTGTTCTTCCTCCTCCAAACATAGCGTTGATCCATGGACCGACACAGTTCTAATTTTGTTTCATCAGTCCACAGAACACTTGTGGTGTTTTGTCCACATGACTTTTGGCATACTGCAGTCGACTCTTCTTATTCTTTGGAGACAGCAGGGTGCGCCTGGAGTTCTGGCATGGAGGCCTTCATTACGCAGTTGTGCGCCTTATTGTCTGAGCTGAAAACTTCACTACCCACTCTGACAAATCTTTTTTCAGTTCCTCAGCAGTCATACGGACTTTTCTCCACGCAGTCGAAGTCAGCATCTTCTTTCTGCCACAACCAGTAGCATGTCAACAGTGCCTTTGCCTTGAATTTGCATGATGCTTCCTATGGTGTCTCTTGTATGTTTAACATCTTTGCAATCTTCTTATGCCATTGCCCTTCCTGTGAAGAGAAATCACCACTTCTCTTGTCTTCCTGGACCATTCTCTGACTTCACCATGTTTGTAAACACACCAGTAAATGTCTAGAAGGACGCTAAGATCACAGTCATTTAAATCTGCCTAATTGGTGCTTATTATGCTTGATTGCTGCCTATACATCCACAATTGTTTTCAATACCTGATCGAACCATTTGAATGAACCTCTGTTCTTAAGAGGGGTAGTCTTTAAGGGTTTGAATAATTGTGTCAATGAAAAATCACAAAAAAGCATTTAATACTGTATTCAAAACAATTATAATGCCATTTTAGTTTGCTTTGGTTTCTTTAAAAGTCCTTGATATTTCATTCTGACACAATAACAAATGTACACTGAATTCCCTAAAACCCTTTACAGCAGTGGGGTTGAATAATTTTGAACACAACTGTATAATTACTACCGGTAATACTAATAATACTGATCATTTGCTTTTAACCAATTCGGGACTTACAAGCTGTTTTGAATTAGTTAAAAGCTATGGTGACATTTTGTGACTGTGATCAAGCTTATCCTTGTCCTTTGATATCCTTCCAGAGTGGTTAGAACGGTGGAGCGCTCTTAGTGAAATCCAGAAGTTCATCTGGAATCCAGTAAGCCCGCACTGTGGGATTATACACTAGAGGGACGCTCTGGAATCCAAGTGAAGCCCGGACTGAGGATTATACTCTAGAGGACGCTCTGGAATCCAAGTGAAGCCCGACTGTGGGATTAACACTAGAGGGACGCTCTGGAATCCAAGTGAAGCCCGGACTGTGGGATTTACATAGAGGGACGCCCTGGAATCCAAGTGAGCCCGGACTGTGGGGATTATACCTAGAGGATGCCCTGGAATCCAAGTGATGCCCGGACTGTGGGATTATACACTAGAGGGACGCTCTGGAATCCAAGTGAAGCCCAGACTGTGGGATTATACACTAAGGGATGCTCTGGTACTCAAGTGAAGCCCAACTGTGGATTTACACTAGAGGGACGCTCTGGAATCCAAATGAAGCACGGACTGTGGGATTATACACTAGAGGGACGCTCTGGAACCAAATGAAGCACGGACTGTGGGATTATACACCTAGAGGGACGCCCTGGAATCCAAGTGATGCCCGGACTGTGATTATACACTAAGGGATGCTCTGGAATCCAAGTGAAGCCCAGACTGTGTATTATCACTGAGAGGATGCTCTGGAATCCAAGTGAAGCCAACTGTGGGATTATACACTAGAGGGATCTGAATCCAATGAACACGGACTGTGGATTTACACTAGAGGACGCTCCGATCCAAGTGAAGCCCAGACTGTGGATTATAACTAAGGGACGTACGCTCTGGAATCCAGTGAAGCCCGGAGCTGTGGGATTTACACTAGAGGGACGCTCTGGAATCCAATTGAAGCCTGGACTGGGGGATTAAACACTAGAGGGACGCTCTAGAACCAAGTGAAGCCCGGACTGTGAGATTATACACTAGAGGGACGCTTGGAATCCAAGTAAGCCCGGAACTGTGGGTTATACACTAGAGGAGGCCCCGATGACTCTATACAGGAACGAAGGGGGTTTTAATCTGATATTGGTGCAAAATTTTATTCCAACACACACATCAAAA
This sequence comes from Hymenochirus boettgeri, assembly GCA_019447015.1. Lineage (NCBI taxonomy): Eukaryota > Metazoa > Chordata > Amphibia > Anura > Pipidae > Hymenochirus > Hymenochirus boettgeri. Next base: position 7,138 of record JAACNH010003027.1, on the reverse strand, counting down.
GATATAACAACTTTCCCCTAATTGAGAACCAAAACATTGCAAACATGAATGAGTCTCTTTGAACATATATATCATAATGCGATTATGTCATAAAAGTAGAATCTGGACTCACTTAGACAGATAAACGGTCCGGGTGCACATAGTAGCATTATCACACAGATATCTCAATGGATGGAACTCACCGTATTCCTGGGTGGTCCAGGTGCAGCACTTCCCGGACCCCTCGCTCACCCAATTCACCATAGATAGACCAAAAACAAATAGGTGTAGCGCACACTGGGAATCACAGTCAGAATCGTCCTCTTAGCTGATTAAAACATTGTCTTTATTGATCTAAAAGTTAAAACTGAATACATAGCTGCGAGACGGCCTTCAAGCTGCTGGCTCTTACTCATAGGCACACCACCGCTTCCATCTTTTTTAAAGGTATGGCTCCGCCTCCACCCACAACCTCGATATAAGGAAACCCCACGAGTCTCCTCCCACCACCCCAAGAACAAATTGCATATGTAGGGGCAACATTTTATTTCGATTTAGTATATGTATTTGTTATCACTATGATTATAGATGTTCATAAGGTGGACATTAATTTATTAAAGGATAAGTTACACTGTAAAAGCAATTTAAGTATTATTGGAAGCAGCATCTTTAAAAAATCTGTTCCCCCCTTTTTATTTTCTAGGCCCCTCCTGAGCCTACCTTTCCTGATGTAAAGTTCCTTTATGGGAGGTATAAGGCTTGTGCTTTCGAGTGGGGATACTTTCGATCTCTTCTGGATTATCGGACCAGAGCTATATTTTATAGAGTGTTTATAATATTTCATATATCCCGTTATTACCACAGTAAGTGCATAGCCATATCCCTTAATGAGTGGTGCACTCCTTGCTTTTACAATAGATGGATAGGCAGTTTTAACATCTCGGAGCTGAAAGGCACAATTGGTGGTAAAGAAACAGAATAATTTATGCTAACAATTGTGACCTGCATTAACATGAAACTGTTTAAAATATTTATTGTAAATCAGGGGGGATGTTAGATGCTGTTTTAAAATCTAAAGTGGCAACAGCGGGGGAACAAAATGGGGGAGAGCTTGAAGCCACCCTACAACAACACCGCTGGTCCTATGCACATGCCTACTGTGCCAAATTGTAAATCCAGTCATGCAATAGACCAACTTATGGGAAGACATGCACTGCAGGGCATGGAGTATAAACAGATGCGTTCCCAGTGTTTTAGGTTCTCATCCTGGGTTTAGTTCATGATAGACTGTTGTTTATGTTTTAGTCTTCCATATATTATAAATCATCAATAGCATTTATTTCATTATATCTTGTAAAATATTGTGAAAATACAAATCTGCTGTTTGTAAATTACAGGCGTGTCGCATTTGTGGCCCTAACCTGCAATGATATATTTGTAGACACTAATCTTCAACCAGGTGTAGCATTGCCAACCCACATACTGTAAAGCAAGCGGCTATAACTGTTACTAAACTGCAATGTTTTATTAGTGCCGCAAACCTTCTAGAGCCAAGTAAATATATCAGCCTTGGATCACCTTCAAAATCATCGTGATCATACATTCACTGGAGTTGATCATTTGGATTTATGATTCATTGGAGACATCAAGTTTTCTCTGCTGCCATATGACCTCAGTGCCTGAAATTGAAAACCATACGGAATGCCTCTGGATGTCTGCATATCATTTTGTTGAGTGTTTTCTTCAATGGATTTAAAAAAAAAACTACCTGCATGCAAATCTTTATGTACAAAAAACGGCTACTGCACTTGTACTGCCCAATAACTAGACCTTACTAGGTCTATTTCCCCAATTCCCAATGTAAAATTATTAGCACTAAAATGAGTCTAAATCAATGACTTAGGGAACAGGGAGATTTAAATTTACATTATGTTTATTTAGATGCAGCTTAGTTACAATTTACATAAGGGCATGTGATATATCATTTTATTTTAGTATGCTTTAGGAAAAATAGTTTTAGGCTGAATTTCCCCTTTAACCTTTCAGTTACACTTCTGTTATTTAGCTTAATATTATAGGCCTGGACAGTTCATAAACTAAGCTAGGTACACACCTAGCGATTTTTCTCCTGACCGACCGTTCGATACTTTGAACGGTCGGCCAGGAGGAAGGACTGTCGGTCGCGGCAAAAGCAGCCACGTCCGATAGTCACACCGCGACCGATCGTGGGTCCATAGAGGACCGCACGATCGGACGAGGTTTCCACCCTGTCCGATCGTCCTTCGTCGCGGCGAATGGTCGATCGGACATGGGCACATTCGGATTCGATCATTTCGGTCCGATCGACCGATAGTTCAGTGTATTAATCGTGTGTACCCAGCTTTAGGTGAGAAATAATAAACATACTACTCCCCTGTGCACACCAGTCATGCAGCTCATAGTCTTATCAAAACAAACTCCATCATTCGATATATGATGCACTACTACCAGGTAAAAGAGTCTGGATAACAGGACTCCCTGTAAGGCAAAAACCCTGACTCGGATTAAACTTTACATATTATAGTTTATAGGGTTTTTCTGAGTGTAATTTAAAGGAGAATTTCTTGACCTCTTCAGTGTACACAGCCAACCAGTGCATTTTTCTTCTGAGTTTACCTACTGTACCAGATAATAAACACCAATGATCCTGCTGCTTGAGGATAAACTAGCACAATCCATACCCACCCCATACCATTAATCTCTGGAGCTAAATAAAGAATAGCATTACTGACATGTCCTTCTCTCTCGCTGTCAGTGCGCATGATTGAGGCTCAGTCTTACTCCTGGTATTAACACGTATGGGGTTTCTCTCCATCATTAATAAGCTCTAATTGAAAAGAAAACTAGAATATGTGATTTAGATTAAGGAAACTGTGTTATCTCTATGAATAATAATCTCTGTCTAGAATCATTTTTTCCTATTACCCATTTTATTTCATGGAATAATTGTATATAGGAAAATATCGGGCACTTCTATTCAGTTTATTGTAGACAGTGATAAATAGAGTTATGGGCGGGGATTTCATATGACTGGGAATGGCACCAGTTAGCTTAATACAAACTAGTGTTGGGTTTTCTATGAACCGTATAGTTTATGGCTATTATACGGTAGTAGTCTAGCGACAGGGAGATTACAAGTAATAGTGCAGTACTTTTTGAAAGTACCCAGAGTGAGACTTTAGGTCCTCACCCTAGGTACTTTTGCAGAATGGATTGGGAAATGTTAAGTATAATTGTCCTTTAAAACTCACCTCTTCAGGCAAGTTACAATCTGGGCCTGCACACTCCTACCCATCTTACGACCATTGCAGACCCCCTATTATAATCCACTGACAACTTAAGTTAAAGCTACTGATCTGCTTACCGTATACTCGAGTATAAGCCGAGTTTTTAGGTTTAAAAATCAACATAAAAACCTGACTCGGCTATACTCGAGTCAAGCAAAAACTTACCTTGATTCCATTTGCGCCGCAATTCAGGAAGGAAAGCCGGCAGTTCCCAGTAGTTCTTCGCGGGTCGCGATGACGTCATCGCGCACGCCGGCGGGGATGACGTCATCGCGCAGCGCGCGAAGAACTACTGGGAACTGCACAGAGCGAGCGGCAGCCGGCGAGAGCTGAAGACTGAAGACTGAAGACCGGCGGAGAGCTGAAGACTGAAGGATGAAGACTGAAGATGGGACAGATGAAGACTGGAGAGATGAAGACTGAAGACTGGAGAGATGAAGACTGAAGACTGGCCAGGTACGGTAAGTGAACTGGGGGGGCTCTAGGGTGTCATACAGTAGCACCTATCCTTTCTACTATAGGTGTTTGGAAACTACAACTCCCAGCAACAAAAGCTGCTGGGAGTTGTAGTTTCCAACATCTACAGTGGAATGGTGTGAGGCAACATCTACCCTCGGCTTATACTCGAGTCAATCATGGTTTACCCATTTGGAGGCAAAAATGGGTACCGGGTTTATACTCGAGTCGGCTTATACTCGAGTATATACGGTATATTTCTTCCCCTATCTCCTCTAGACTGTAAGCTCTGGGCAGGGCCCTCCATCCTATTGTACCACAGTAATGCTGTAACTTACCACACTGAATGCTGTTGGTCGCACTTGAATTATTGCACTTTGTTTTACTTGCACTACCCTTGTACTGCGGCTGCTTGGAACAGAAAAAGAACATAGCAGCCGCAGTGGAGAGGGAGTGCAGAGACAGGAAGCAGCGGTGGATCACAAACTTGTAAGTAAGAGAGCTCATGCTGGGAGCAGATTTAAAAAGTGTAAGCTAAACGAACTCTAGTTTAGGGGGGTGCTGAATAACATACCTTTTAAATGTGCAGTAGAAGTTGAGACATTTGCAAATAACTATTATAAATGTATGTATAAAATATGTTCTATATCTATAAGTGATCAGAATATTCTTGTATATAGTTAACTTCCCAAAATAAACCTTATTAGGAGTGTCTGCTTTTTCTATGAATAACAAATATAGGCTAACGGTAAATATCTGGTATCGGACATAGAAATTCATTACAACAATCAATTGTGCTTTTACATTAGCGGATTGTACATTTGCCTTTGTATAGTCACCCCAATATTAAAGGCACGATGAATTAAGATTAAATGAGGCCTAAGACAAGACTATTCAGGACCCATTGTTTGTGTTGTATGGCCTGCAATACTATTTCTTCATCTTAAGCTGGGGAGATAGTCATGCTGTGCGGTAAATTGAACAGTGCGCTTCCAACCACTGTACAAGCGGTATTTTGACAGCTCACTTCTCATAAAGCAGCCACCTGGGAGGTGGGAATAGGATTTCCTCCTCTCCTGGTATAGAAAAGATTGCTGTCAGAAAGCTTTGGAAAAGGGGGCTGGGTCATAGTTACCCTTTATTTCCACAAAAAAACATTTGTGAACAACAGTGAAAGTCATTTTAAATGTTGAAAAGTGATAATTTTGACCCCCCTAAAATATATGTGTAAATAGGGGAACATTATTCTTTCATATAAAATCTATTTATATGTTTTGCTGTAGCTTTTCTTTAGCGATAGTGGCTTAGGGGCAGCATGGTGAGCACAATATTTACTCATAATCATTGTTTGAAATTAGATAAAGATTATAAGTGTAGGACCTCGAGGTTAACTCCTGGGCCTTCTGTTTAATTATTTCATACTACTTGACATGGTTATTTAAAGGATTGTATCATTTTTACCTGATGCAAAAAATTACATATGTTAATAAAACTCACGTATAATGTATGATTATCTCAGAGGGTTTTCCTTACCTGCAATGGAGCGAAAATTGCTATTTATCAGCTACTACATCACTGTAATTAATATGTTTGGAAAAAATCTATGCTACAGATTACTGCTCAGTTACAGAGCAAAGTATATCAGGATTGATTACCAGGGGAGCAGGAGGAGATAACTACCGGGAGCAGGGGAGATAACACAGGGAGCGGGAGATAACCAGGGAGCAGGGAGAACACAGGGACAGGGAGATACTACCAGGAGGGCAGGGGGATAACTACCAGGGGACAGGGAGATAACTACCAGGGGAGCAGGGAGATACCTACCAGGGGACAGTGGGAGATAACTACCAGGGGAGCAGGGGGAGATAACTACCAGGGGAGCAGTGGGAGATAACTAACCAGGGGAGCAGGGGAGTAACTACCAGGGCGCAGGGGGATATAACTACCAGGGGAGCAGGGGAGATAACTACCAAGGGAGCAGGAATAACTATCAGGGGAGCAGGAGGAGATAACTACCAGGGGGCAGGAGGAGATTACTATCGAGGGAGCAGGGGAGTTACTACCAGGACAGGGGAGAAACTACCAGGGGAGCGGGGGAGATAACTACCAGGGGAGAGCGGGGGAGTAACTACCATGGGAGCAGGAGGAGATAAACTACCATGGGAGCAGGAGGAGATAACTGTCAGGGAGCAGGGGGAGATAACTACCAGGGGAGCAGGGGGAGATAACTACCAGGGGAGCAGGGGGAGAACTACCATGGGAGCAGGAGGAGATAACTACCCATGGGAGCAGGAGGAGATAACTATCAGGGGAGCAGGAGGAGATAACTACCAGGGGAGCAGGGGGAGATAACTACCAGGGAGCAGGGGAGATAACTATCAGGGGAGCAGGAGGAGATAACTACCAGGGCGGAGATAATACCAGGGACAGGGAGATAACGACCAGGGAGCAGTGGGAGATAACTACCAGGGGATCAGGGGGAGATAACTATCAGGAGCAGGGGGAGAAACTACCAGGGGAGCAGGAGGAGATAACTATCAGGGGAGCAGGAGGAGATAACTACCAGGGGAGCAGGGGGAGATAACTACCAGGGGAGCAGGGGGAGTAACTACCAGGGGGAGCAGGGGGAGATAACTACCAGGGGAGCAGGAGATAACTACCAGGGGAGCAGGGGAGATAACTACCAGGGGAGCAGTGGGAGATAACTACCAGGGATCAGGGGGAGATAACTACCAGGGGTGCAGGGGGAGATAACTACCAGGGGAGCAGTGGGAGATAACTACCAGGGGATCAGGGGGAGATAACTACCAGGGGAGCAGGAGGAGATAACTATCAGGGAGCAGGGGGAGATAACTACCAGGGGAGCAGGAGGAGATACTACCATGAAAAGGGGAGATAATACCAGGGTAGCAGGGGGAGATAACTACCGTAGCAGGGGAGATAACTACCAGGGGAGCAGGGGGAGATAACTACCAAGGGAGCAGGAGGAAATACCAGGGGACGGAGGGGAGATAACTACCAGGGGAGCAGGGGGAGTAACTACCAGGGGAGCAGGGGGAGATAACTACCAGGGGAGGGAGGAGATAACTACCAGGGGAGCAGGGAGAGATAACAACCAGGGGAGGAGGAGGAGATAACTACCAGGGGAGGAGGGGACAATACACTTATCGTCCCCTCCTCCCCTGGTAGTTATCTCCTCCTCCTCCCCTGGTAGTTATCTCCCCCTGCTCCCCTGGTAGTTATCTCCCCCTCCTCCCCTGGTAGTTATCTCCTCCTGCTCCCTTGGTAGTTATCTCCCCCTGCTCCCCTGGTAGTTATCTCCCCCTGCTACCCTGGTAGTTATCTCCCCCTGCTACCCTGGTAGTTATCTCCCCTTT
>JAACNH010003026.1:0-32423 GCA_019447015.1 Hymenochirus boettgeri | reverse complement strand
AACAGTTCTAATTACAAACCATCAGCAATAATCAAATAAACTAGCACTACTGGACTGGGCCCGTAATAAGTAAAAGGATCTCACATTGGACTTGTCCATGCCTCAATTGTTTAAGGTGGAGGTACTGGAACAGATGCTGTGGTGCTATTCATAGGTGAACACAAGTAAGGCATGACCTGAACCCCCTCCAGAAAATTGTTGCTTATCTTAGAAAGGACATGATTTTTGGTTGTAATTAGTTAAGTTAACACATTGTGTTTGGATATTTATTCTGTTTTTTAAGTGTCATTTTAAATTTCTGTTAGACTCCTACCTTTCGTTGTCCTAGGTGGCCGTATAACCCCTTGAATGTTTCTCTTTCAAACTACGCTCCTCATGTTTTAAAGGGAGGGGGGGTCCTTGACCTGATTAGTCACGTATGTTTAAAGGAAAAGTCAAAATTGTTTAATTTTTAAAAAATTGGACAGATTCAAAGCACCTACTATCCTCTTGAGCAATTCCTTCATACGTACCATCATCAAAGAACCATGTATAAATCAACGTGCTATTTTTATTTGGGGTTTGATCTATCAACAATTATTTATGGACTAATTAGTATAACACTTTTTTTAAGGACAAAATGGTCTTTTATTAGAGATGAGTCAACTGGCGAGTTGTGTCGTCCTGACGTAGTTTCTGTCCAATCAAATCTGAAACCCTGTTTTTCAAATTCAATAACACTTTCAACATTTCAATCTTATTTTGATTTTTCTGATATGAATTTTCATTTTCTCAATGGAATTTTAGTTTTTCTATATTTTCAACTGAAGGCTTTAAAAACTTTCGAGAAATCTATCAGATCCACGCACACGTTCTGAATCAAAACAGGTTTGTTTTCACAATCGGGAAATCTAAATTTTCTATATAGGTGGATATACTCTAGGTGAGATTAATCAATAATACATCCAACCTTGAATTCTAGTATTGCAGTCATTAAACTTAGTCACGCTCTCTCTCCAATTACCAAGTTTAGGACAAAATTTGAAGGCAAGGGCTCCTCATTTATATGAGTTTAAGTCACACTAAAAACCCGGGTTTGCTACTGGTTATTCAGACTTAGCTCCATATAAAGTGTTGGATCGTGCACGTGTTATGCAAAAATTACCCACGCATCACGCACGCAATTTAATAGCACTGTGTGCACTCGTTCTTAAGCGCAGGATTTTAATACGCCCAACAGATACGGGCATAAAATCCCGCAGTGGCTAATCCGCACCTGGGATTTGACCCACATTTGCAAACGGGACTTGCGGGACTTTGCAAAAAGGACTTTTAACCCAGAGCCGTAGCGGCTCTTGTAAATGAGCCTGAAATTTTTATATAAGGAGGCAACATTTCCACAGCATTCCTTATTTCATTTTAATGTCTAAAACCATTTCTAAACTACAATAACATCGCATGGTAGCTGGTAACACGTATTGGGACTGGTTTTTGGGGAGCACTGTCCGATGGGGGCCCATAGACTTGTAATAAGTTATTGAGATAACATACTGTTACAAAAATTTAACAGAAATTTCCATGACAAATTTTCACAAGTTGAAACTTCAGCATCTCAATTCTCCCTGTCACCCTTTTTACATCCTCCCCAACCACTTAAATTCAAGAAGATTAATTGTATAATACTGTTTCCCCACCTATTCAGGGGATATCGAGAACTACCCAGTGGGTTGGCTATCACGCATATAAATTATAAATGTTCAAACACTCATACCCTGGTTCCTACACTCAATTTTTAAGGGTCATGTCCCACCCCAAAACTATAATCCCCCCCCACTACGGCCCCACATGTTGTGTAGTTTTAAAACCTTACCCTCACACCCAGCTCCACAGGTTCCCTGTAGTCCCCTCCCCCCCATGTCCCAAAATGCCCGACCAGGAGGCAATAGCATAGTCCATAAGGACCTGCCTCCTACTGGCTCCGGGAGAAGTTTGGCATGCTACTGCAGCCCTTCTCCCCCTCCCTCTCCCTCCTCTCCTTCCCCCAGATTCCCCTCCCCTAAGCGTTAAACCTTAAGATATAGGCTCCCTCTGCCCCGCCCCCCGCCCCAAACCGCTCTATTTATACTCTTAAGAAAGCTCTCCCAACTTAGCGTTACAACTCCCCTCTTTCCTCCGCCGCACTGAATGACCAGGCAAGCGCAATCCGGTGATTGGCTGCCGCTCGCCCAATCCCAGACTCACTGCCGGTCCCACCCCTCTCTTTGCATTTTCTCGCAAGCAGAGGCCGGCAGCGTGGCGCAGGAAAGGATGGGGAGGTAAGTTAAGTTTGGGGCACTTCTATGATGTATCAATAAGAGCTTGTTGGGCTGGGGGGACAGAGGGTTATTAAAAAAATTGATTTTTAGGGTGGACATACCCTTTAATAATGGAATTCATACTCAAATCAACACATATAAAGTTCGTAGAGTTTTTATCAAAAAAACGCCTCCTCCGGTGTCAGGTTCTGGCTGATGACAGGTTTAAAGAGGGATTTTTCTTGTCAAACAAGCCACAATTACAATTAAAAAGATTAAAACAAACAATGTGAGGCAATGTGGACTAATTAGTTCTTGAAAAAATCTTACAATCCCCCTTTTCTGAAAATATGGGAAAAAAAAATTAATGTTGAAAAAAAATATTATTGCCCCTTCAATAATTGAATTAAGGTATTATTGGGGTAAACGAATGCACATACTAGTTCTATAGTTCAGAAATTGTATCACCCAAATATATAGGCCATTAAGGTAATGGTGTTGAATCATTAATTCATATAATTTGAAAAGGATTCCTCACTGTAAACCTTCTAAAATTAGTCAAATACCACGTTTTTTTACACCTGTAAATCCCCTAAATGAGTAGTCAGATAAGTGACTCTTATGCTTATAGTCCTAGTCAGTATGTCGGCACTTTCAGTCAGTTGCGGCTATTGGTTTGGCCACTTCTTGCCTTACTTACATCAACGTAAAAAGGCACAAATCCAAGCGAGAGGCAGCCGTGGGAACAATGGACTGGTAGTATATCTTTAGAGGCAGGTTGAGATGTTTAGACCATGCAGGTCCCAGCTTATCGGGGTTTCCAGTAAGTGCACACACTTTTTTACTTTAAAGAAAATAAATGCCAGAGTACTCTATTACTATATTCTGAGATATTCACTTTGAGGTCACTTTTCCTTTCCTTCCTAAACCCAGTACAGATACTAATTCCAAAACATACCTATCTCATTATTAAATAGCGACATCAAATGTAGTGCCTTCTGTTTCTCGGCTTTCAGCAGGGGCATCTCTGGGTCTTGTGAAGATCTGGCTCTTTTTACAGACCCATGCCCCATTTCCATCCCATTAAGCCACACTCATTAGGTACTTAAAAGGTAGACACAAACGACAGACAACACAGACAACAGAGATAGATTCACGGCCAGAATAATTATAAATATATGGACAGAAAGACAGAAAAATAGAAATGGATATAAAGATAAGACGGTAAAAAGAATACACAAATTTCAGACGGTATCCATGAACTGGTCGCATACTGGTAATTTCAGTATGTACTTGTAGCAAACTGTTATTTCATTATAAAACCGGTACAAACTGGCAATTTCTTGTATACTGTAGGCAAACTGGCAAGTGTATTGTATACCATGTTATTTTATGTGTTTTTTAGCTGTTTTCATTATAGTGCTTGCTGATGTTTATTATGTCCCCATTCTTTGATCATGATTCAAGGGGATCTTCTGTGTTTTTGTTTTAGTGTGCAGTCTAAAGGGGTATTTTGGTCTACTTTGATTAAGTAAAACAATGCAAACACATTACTACATTATGATAATTTCCCACCAGAAAAAACAAAGTCTGAAAATTAGTCAGTTTCTGCCAATGTTGATTCATCCCATTTAGAAATATGGCCCTATATACATACCCAGATTCCTTTTTGTTTGTGTGTTACCTTAGATCTGATTGTTTACAGTTGGTAGGATCATTATGTGAGTATTTGCATGTACATATGGAACAGCCTCCCCATATGTATCATTTCTGTATGAGGTCTTTTTTTGACGTATTAAAGGTACATAATATTTACACGGATGTTTGAGCCTCCTGGAGTCAACATTTTTATTTATGTAATTATTAGACAGTGTTTTTAGGAATTAAAAAATATATATTGTGTATTTTAAATGTAATTGTATTTCACACTTGCATTTCCTGTAACTTTGAATCATAAATAATATTTATCATGTTATTTATTGTGATGAATCCGTGTTTCAAACTTGATTTAGATTCAGAACTGCTTGTTGGAAAATCCGCAAATCCGATTCGAAACTTGCAACTTTTCATTGAAAATTACTCAGCTCACAATAGTGCTCACAATAGTGCTACAATGTTTACTAACTATTTGATTACTGTGAATAGTCATCAAAGATCATTTCCCTTCATAGTTTAAAGACAAAACTTTCTATTCCTGTTGAAATTTCAGACTTTTACTTCCTTTTCTACCATATTGCCTTATGTCGCCTTTTGCTTTCAAGGTATTTCCACCCCTAAAATTGATTTTATATGCTGCTCCCCCCTGTCCCCCACCCCCACACCGCATAAATATTTTTTTCAGAAAGCCCCCCAAACTCTTACTTACCCTCCCCTCGTTCCTTCCTCCGCCGCACTGCCGGCCCTCTGCTTGCGAGAATGCAAGCAGAGGGCGGGACCGGCAGTCGCGTCTGTGATTGGCTGACGGCAGCCAATCACGACGCGGCTGCCGGTCATTCAGTGCAGCGAGAAAGCGTAGAGGTAAGTAATAGTTTTGGGAAGCTTTTGAAAAAAAAATATGCGGTTGGGGCTGGGGGACATGGGGGAGCAGAATATTAAAGGGGTTTTGCGCTATGGGGAGGGGATAGTAGAACGGCAGGGAGAGGGAGGGAGAGGGAGGGGAGGGGGGGGAGAAGGCTGCAGTGCACATGGCAATATCTAACCGGAGGCAAGATATCAGGCAGACCCTGCTATCCTCCTGGTGGTTAGTTTTGGGACTTGGGGGGGTTTACAGGAGAACCTATGGAACTGGAATGTGAGGTAAGGTTAAACTACACTACATGGTGGGAGTCCAGTACTTTAGGGGGATTATAGGTTTTGGGGTGGACTGCCCTTTAATTTGTCTGGAGGTCAATAAACCTCTGTGTCTTCCCCCTTTAACGAGAGTCAATAGAAATGTATGCAAAATCACATGACCCTATTTATAACTTAGCAGGAAGTATGCAAACATGAGATGGCGCCATTTAGAAAGGATTAATATCCTATGCTTGATATCTCAGCAGCTGTTCATCACCAGAATAAAAATCTATATATTCATGAAAGAATATTAGATATGAGAGAAAACCCTTTAAATCTATTAGATTAATCCAGTTAAAGATTGGTTTAGAGTAATAAGAAGCATCAAGTGTTTTTATGTTTTTGCATTTTTAACAAGTCCCTTCGACTGCTATGCATTATATTCCTTTTCTCTTGAACTTCGCCCTCTATTTGGCTAGATTTTCTATGAATAATCATTACTTGGAAATCAAAGGAATGATACAATGTTTGAAGAATCTAATTATTTTGATTTTATTTGTATTGGTGAATGTCCAATTCAACCATATGTGATTTCTTCTGTGTTAAATGTATTATTCTATGCATGGTTACTTTTATAGGGTCCCAGTAATGTTGAAATCTGTGTCACTTTTGTTTCATCAGTTTATTTACTTTTTGTGGATTAACAAAGTACGTAGGAAAACAGAAAATATTTAATTCCAGAACACCTCCCTCTCTATTTGATTAAAGGGCATGTTCACGCTTAAAGGGTATGTATACTCAAAAAATTACTTTGCATTATCCTAATCATACATAAAAAGTGTAAGTAGCACTTATTCTGAGTGTGTGAGTTGCTGAATGACTTCAATACAGTACTTGTTTTTGGCCTCAGGCTCTGACTACTGTCCGGACTATTTTCACACATAGCAACTATTAAAACAGCATACAGCACCCAACTTCATTGTACGGTGTTTCAGACTGGATATCTAAAGAAATAGTGACAGATCAACAAAAAAATGATATTATTATAGTCCTTCACTAATGGGAAATTGGAAAAAAACAGTGTACATACCCTTTAAAACAATAAACTGGTCAACTGTCAGTTACCTTCCCTCAACCCCAATGATTATATTTTGCACTTGATTACCTTTATTACTAACTCTATTTAGGCAGAGGGAGAGGCGGATACTATATTAAATATCTGGTTACAAATAAATGTAACTAACTGTGAAAATAGCTGCTGGAGTTATGGGCAGATAACTGACAAGTCACCATTTTGGGGTTTTAATGGTGGACATCCCTTAACTTTTATTTAATTATTTTACTTTGTTTCTCCTCATGGTTGAGGGAACAATGGCAAACATTTAGATTGAGTCCTTTTTAAAGAAGATTATCACCCTAGTCAACATTAAACAGATAAACTTCACATTATGTTTTTAATAAGCTGAACATATACCCCCTGTGTAATATTTTGTATTGGTATGGTGTACTGGGATACCTTTTTTAATATGTAATATGTTTTTTTATTTGTTTTTTGTATGAGATGATCTTTAACTTATCCATCATTACTGATGGTACAATTTTTATTTTCACACATCTTTCTCTTCTCTTTTCTTTCCCTGACGTGCTCCTGTATTTGCTTCCTGTCTGATTACAAGGGGCCACACCTCCCATTTCATTTCATTAGTGGTATAACAACAGTTGGGGCACTAATGAAAGAATGATGTGTGGGGAATATTTAATAATGATATTTATTTCTACTTTAAATATTTGTATAGAATATTTATTGAGGGGGGCGACATTTGCTAAAACAGATTATTTCAGGTGCCTGTGAGAAAATTTGTGGGTCACCTCCACAACGAAATTTGTGGTACGCCAGTCTCCCCCCACAACATAAAGACATACTTGGCGGTTGTGTATGAGATGAACTACTTTGATTTTATGGCAGGGCCTGATGTGACTGGATTAATAAATGTTAGTGCTGTAGAATGGAGAACTATATAAGAAATTAAAACAATACAAGTTCACACCACTTTCCTGTCCTCTACCCAAGACCTGCAATTTGTTAAATAAAGGTAGCACACTGAAAGTAAATACATTTATTGTACAAAACCACATGTACAAGCGACTGCAGCTTTGGAGAATGTACAATAAGGTGCTAGATTTGTGCTTAAGGTTTGATTTCCAGATTGGTTTTGGGATGACCCCCATTTTATTTGGGCAGGTTGCAGTGAAGTGGTCCACAGTGCTCTGATTCCTGAATTACTTTTATACCTTCTTGCATGGAAGGAATTTCTAAAATATCTAAGGTGGAGAAATGTTCAGTTATGTTTGCAGGTCTGTACTATTGCAGAACATGATTTGATACTAGAGGTAGGGTCAGGTGTGGGTTGCAGGTCTGTGTATTGGACCCACACAGGTATCTATTGATATACAGTATTTGTAATAACTACAGACACTTTCCTCTACCTCTAGGTATGATTCACCATCACCGTATATGACACTATAACAGCCTTGCTAGTCATAACATAGTAACATAGTATTGGAGTTGAATAAAGACATAACGTCCATCTAGTCCAACCTTTATACCCTACCCATAATGTCTAACAGTTACATAGTAACATAGTATTGGAGGTTGTTATAATACATGCGTCCACTAGTCCAACCTTTATACCATACTCTAATGTCTGTCTACAGTTACATGGTAACATATAATTGGAGGTCGTATATCTAGTACAACCAGTGAGTCTTCAAGTAGAACTGAAAATGCCATTCCCAGAAATAAAATAGAATGTTGCAGATCGGTGGGTAATTAATAATTTATGGGCAACTTTAAGGCTCTACCTGGAAGACCCAGGAGATGTGGTAGCTGCCCCCAAAAACCAGAAACTAATAACTTTTCTTATTCAGCTTAAGGATAACTCCAGCCACAAAATAACTTAAGTGTTTAGAAAAGATTACCACCCAAAGCCCACTTTTGTTTATAATCCCACCCTTCTCAGATGCTTCCACACTGAGATACAGCTGCTTACACACAGCCGATCCCCCGCCGGAAGTCCTTCCTCAGTACAGGACTTAGATTCGACCAAACACCCTTTCAGTATTAAAAATTGATATACTGAATTTTGACGTCAAAATTTCATACATACCATAAATGAAGGTCGAGACAACTTTATGAGTTTGCACGACTCAAAAATTTGAACTAGTTCACGTCGACTCATTCGTTTTTTTGAACTCGCGGCAGTATTTCGATAATTATTGAATTTACAGGATTATCGAATGTATCATTTGTTTCCGGTAACCCTCTAGTGTATGGATCGTTTTCGCTAACCCTAGAAATATATCTTTCGCTAGCCTTGAAAGTATCATCCGTTGTAGATACCCCTTGAAAGTATTGTTTAATTCGGTAACTTTGGAATTTATGGTTCTATTTCGGTAACCCTCGAAAAGTAATCATTCTGTGACCCTCGAATTGGCTGTAACCCTCGAATGTAGCTTGCACAAAACCCACAATTGCCCGCTCGGTGTTTTAGAAGTGTTTTGTTTGATAGTGACATGTTCCCCAGACCATTTCCCAAGTGCAACAGACATTTACAGTAATTTACCTTGTTAGTTTAGACTGTAAAATCACCCAGACTTTTCAAACTTTCACTCCCTCATTGACTTTTGAACTTTTGACTTTTACTGACTGTTTGAAAATTCGAAAACGGTTTCGAACTTTTATAGTTCAGCCATCTCTAGTACACAAATAGATATGTATACTTAAGCTACCATACAACTATATGGCTAGCTTTAACATATTTATGTTTCAACAGCCACAGAATGCTATGTCACCAGCAACTGGAAGGAAGATATTTGTAATTAACAATATATTGTTTTGAGGCTGGTGTACATTTAGATTTTCACCCCAACACAAGAGCTGATTAAAATTTATTATCATTAGTGTAAATTAAAGGACAACTAAAGCCACAGAACAACACTAAAACCAGAAGGCCAGAACACCTTGATATAAGCCAGTAATCAGTGTCTTACCTCTATTTTGATATGAGTGCTGGGAAATTTACCAATACTATAATGGTTTTTGCTTAACATCACAGCATCTAATGTCACACAGTCTGGTCAACGACCTTATTTTCTGCCCATGCTCGTCCATAGCTATGGCAAAATTGTTACAGTTGTCCACACCCATTAATATCTCTAACCAATCCTTTTACAGGACAGATAAAGCAATGAAGCATGTGACTGAGTCAGAGGTGTGGTTCTGACACTGCACATACACACAGATACTTCACTAGTTATTAACAGGATTACTTTACTTTATCAATTTACTGAAGTCATATATTATAGCTTAGTGTGTGTTTTAGGGGGTTGTGTAAGATTCTGGATAATAAAAAATGGATTTAGTTCTCCTAAGGTACTTACGGGGTTATTCAATACAAGTTCTATCATTAAAAAGTTTGCCCCAACCTTCAGATTGTTAAATAAATTATCTGATGGCTGGGGCAAAATTAGCACCATTTTTACTAAAAACTTTATTGATTCCCTGTTAACGTACATCATCTTCTCAATTCTCCTAATAAAATGTATTGTCTTTATTTATCTAATTAGTCTGTTTTTATTGTTATAGATGTATTTTACAATTAAAATTGTGTTAAAATGCATTTTGTTTTTTTTAATTAAATGAATGAACGGGGGAAAAAGATTTTTATTAAAGTGGGATTTTTTTTTTTTCTGTATCAACGATTCATTCTATGATGATAAAATCTTATGTGAGTTCTCAGGGCTTCGTTAAGGAGCCTTTGTTTTTCTTTTAAGACTTGAAGTGGGTAATGATTGAGAGCAATTTATTTGTGATGTACTGATGACATAAAACAATGAAACAAGACAAAATACAGGTGAATTACAGTGTCGTGTAAAAAACATGCAAATATCATATGTCTACAAGGTATTTTAATTGTACCCTTAAAGGGGAACCAGGGCCAGCCTTTTGGCTCAGACGGCACTCCGCCACTCAGAGGAAAGGAGGTTGGCACAAAACATTTTTAAGAAGGATGTGCCTCTCCTGTCCCACTCTCCCACCAAGTAGTGGTGAACTTGTATGTGCCAGTCAGTACAGTGAGCAAACTGTAAGTGCCAGTTACAATGGGCAAACTTGTTATGTGCCAGTCACAGTGGCAAACTGTAAGTGCAGTCACTGGTGGCAACACTTGTATGTGTGCCAGTCACATGATCTAATTTGTAAATGCCTTCACATGGGCAAAACTTGTATGTGCTGGTCACAGTGGGCCAACATGTATGCGCCAGTCACAGTGATCTAACTTGTAAGTGCTGGTCACAGTGGGCAAACTTGTAAGTGCTGGTCACAATGGGCAAACATGTAAGTGCCGTCACAGTGATCTACTTGTAAAGTGCCAGTCCGCAAGTGGGCAACTTTGTATGTGCCAGTCACAGTGGGCAAACTTGTAAGTGCTGGTCTTAGTGGGCAACTGTAAGTGTTGCTGGTCACAGTGGCAAACATGTAAGTGCTGGTCACAGTGGGAAAACTTGTTTGTCGGGCACAGTGGGAAACTTGTATGTGCCGGGCACAGTGAGCAAACTTGTAGTGCATCATAATGGCAAATTTGTTTGTCTCTGAGCTCAAGGGCTGGAGGTTCAACAGCCCCTTTTTGGTCAGCCTCAATTTCAACAGACAACCGTTACCTCATCCCTCTAGCCACTGTTATGTAAACTCTGGATGTTGAAATGGAGGGCTGACCTAACTGTGTCTTGACACTGGTGGGCTACTTAACAGTGTCTGGTGAACTGGAGGGCTGACCTACGGTGCTGGTGATATGGTGGGCTGACCTACACAGTGGCTAATATCAGTGTCTGTTGAACTAGGGCTGACCTACCAATGTCTGCTGAACTAGAGGGCTGACTACCAATGTCCGCTGAAACTGGAGGGCTGACCTAACCAGTTTGGGTGACTGGAGGGCTAACCTACCTGTGTCTGGTGAACTGGAGGCTGGCCTACCTTTTTCTGCTGAACTGGAGGTCTGACCAAACATTGACTGCTAAACAGAAAGTCTGACCTGACAGTGGCTGCAAAAACTGAGGGCAGACGTGACCTACAGTGGCTGCTAACTGGAACACCTAAACCGAATATTTGGGGGATCTCAAAACGCCTAATTGTAAAGGTTATCACTGAAACGGTGCATTCAAGTGTATGACTGAATTAGGGTTAGCAAATGGTAAAACAAATGTGATAATTATCAAATTTTTGATAATTACCGAAAATACATCTGCCAGCCCGGAAAACCTAACTAGTTAGTTGTTCGGTTAGGTTCTAATCCATCTCTATCCATAGATAGAGGAAGGGATAGAGAATGGTTGCAGGTCTGTAAATAGCTTCAGAAAATCGATTTTTGGGGTGGGGGCTATTCCACAAAACATCATGTGACTGTCACAGAGACTCAAACAGGCAGGAGACCAGGGACTGTAACTTTACACGCCCTAAAACTAAGATCCAGAGTAGCTAGAGACATCATCCTAGCTTGTTTGAAAGGTATATTAAATAGAGAGTTTTTACAGGGCAATTTACAGGCAGTAATCATGCCTAATCATTCATGGGCCAACTTACATTTGACAGTTTTTCCAACTTAAACCACATGGGGAATCATATTCATTACTGATCCCAATTATTTACTGATACGATACTTTTGCAACCAAAAGGCAAAAAAGGGCTGCACCATGAGGTCGGGAAGACAGGGAAGACCACAACAAGGTTTGTATAGCCGAAGTTGTTCCTGGTGCACATCTAGGCGCCCAAGCCCACTACCAACATAGGGAAAAAGAGGAAGACAGATTGCATTTCCGGTTCTTTCACCACAACTTCATTAGTTCGGCATAAAACCATGACACAAGTCAGACTCATTGCTTTTCAGGGACAGCCCCCTTAATCATAATGGATCATGTTTGCTTGTGAGACACTGGAACTTACCTTACCGGCGCCCACTTGCAAGCACTCCTGCACTGACAGCAGCTCTGTCCCAATCTCGGCATCCTATCTTTTGTATTGGTGCTTGGTCAGGACAGAGCGGCTGTCAGTGCAGGAGCGGCTTGCGAGTGGGCGCCCAGTAAGCTAAGTTTCAGTGTCCCCTGGCAACTATTATTCACAGAGGTAGTGGGAAGTGGGTTCTCACCTCCCTGTGAATATAGAAACGGATGCAAATCCTTTAAAAATCAGATTTAGGTGGGTTTATGTGTTCTTTTAAATTGCTAAATTGCCATTTCATGCCCGTCTCCAATAACATGTTTAAAAGTCCAATGTAAAGTTACTCACAACTATTTTGTTTCTTCATATTTTTCTTTGGTTAATTAAATAAAAGTCCTACATTATATTATAGCATTGTAATACATTTTAATATATTGACATTTTATATCATTCACCAAAATTATTAAAAAAACTAGGATACAGTCCAAAATTTGAACCACATATCCATGATCTTTTCATGTGATTGGCTCCCCTAACAAGATTATAGTGATACAGTTAATGGAATAGTACTGATGCTAAAAATAGAAATTAAAACAAATTGCTCTTTATCATCAAATCATAGAAAAATGCAAAAATGTAATTGATTCTTATTTTCTCACTAATCATCCTTCTTATCGGAGCTTTAAAGACACATACTACTATTTAGAATTTTTTTTATAAAAAGAAAACAAATTAAAAAAAAGAAAAACCTTGGCAAAAAATAAGAGAGAGAGCAATCAGTATAGCTAAAAAAAAAATGTTTTCTGTCATTTACAGGACAATCTTTGAAACATTGTTTTCGATCTAAGAAGGTTCCTTGGGCAATGAATTATTTTCTCCCCCGACCCCATTTTTTCTATCATGAAGTCATATAATTCATTGTATGAAAATAATATCAGGTGTTTATTTAATTAAAAACTGATAAAAACTATTTTTTCTTCAGAAAGATAACTATATAATTTGACATGGTTTTGAACTGTTCTTTCATCATATGTGTATCTGTATATTTAATTAAAGCACATATTTATTGTATATTTATAAGTCTGATCAGAATGAAAATAGTAAATTGCTTATTCACTTGACATTTGCAACCTCTTTTAGGTATAACTCATATACAGAAAATAAAAATGTTCCATCTAATTAACTTGCAACACTTAGTAAGCTGCATTTGAAGCTTCCCAATATGCATTCAGAATTGTTGAGAACAGATGTTTGGGCATAAAATGAAAAGCTGCAATTGTGATATGTTCATATATATTAGCATGTTAGCATTTCATCTATTCTCTTTCAGACTTATCACTGAATTTTCTCTTTAGATGATTATAACAACCTGATGTCCTTCAAAGATGAATGTGGTAGGGTTTTTGATTGAGTATCTAGAATTCAAGGCAAATATCCCGAACAGGAAAAGTCATTGAAACCTTCTGTATTATGCACTGAAGCTTTTTGTTCATGTGCCATTTCTTTCTATGAGCAATTTTTTATTACACAATCATCTGGGAGTTTTATGCTACGCAGTGGAAACCAGTTTTCTCATAACAGGACTCAGAAAATGCCTCACAGTGTCGAGTTTGGGTTGAGCCATACAAAAGCATTGGGCTTTTCAAAGTTAAGAATTTGACTTTGTTTTATCTTAGAAAATGTTGTAAATTATTACTTGCACCCTTAAAAACATTAGTTTTGATATTATTTAGTCCTCCTCAATCAATAAACTTGTACTTGTACTTCAGCTCAAAGCAGCCCCTGTGTATCCTGTAGCCACATTTTAGGTTATCTCATGTTGTGTACAATAATGGTTTGTTTGATTTAGCCAGCCATAAATAGATATTAATTCAAGCACTTGGATCAAACCAGTAAAAAATTAATTTCCAATTTACTCTTCTGATGAATAGACTCTTGTTGATTACAATAGTTTATCACATTGGAAGGGTATTAGACACATTGGGAAATTTTCTGTTGATCCCATTTTAAGCTAAAAGCTGGTAATTATCATGTAATATTCATTTATCATGCCCTAAATCATGCACCTACTATTGGGTAGTGTGTTTATATCTTGGTTACCAGGAGGTAAAATATTGTATTCTTTCAGAATTGCCCTATTTTAATCTCATAGAAATATGTGGAGGTCATATATAAAGAAATGCATTTTTATATGCATCATTTTTATGCACTTCTCGAACTATCCCGATCCCGGATTTCTCCGGACTTTCGAAATCTCCAGATTTTTGATAATTGAATGTATCGTTTGCTGACCCTCGAAAGTATTGTTCATTTTCGCTAACCCTCGAAAGTATTGTTCATTATCGCTAACCCTCGAAAGTATCGTTCATTTTCGCTAACCCTCGAAAGTATTTTCGATTTCGTAACCCTCGAATTTAGGTTCTATTTTCGGTAACCCCCGAAAGTATCATACGTAACCCCTCAAATTGACCATAACCCTAGTATGTAGCTTGCGCAAAACCTGATAATTGCCCCGCTTGTGTTTTGATGTGACATGTTCCCCAGACCATCCAAATGTGGTTGATTAAAAACATGAGTGTAGTTTTGAAGAGCTACATGCCTATACCAAAAAACTTTTTTTAGATTGACAACAAAGGGCGTGTGGTTTAAGTCATGTTAGTATGAGCTCAGGTCTTTACCTTTAAAAAGGTTTGAGTGTGAAGAAATTCTTAGTAATTGCTAGAAAAAAACTACACTATTGGCTGAAAAAAGGTGATACCTGTGATTCGGAAATATATTGGGTGTGGTTAAGTTCAGAAACAGAACTTTCATGAGATGTGTGATTAACATAGGAAACTGAGTGATTTTATTGTGTATCTAAAGAGCTAACTATTTAACCTGATAAAGCTTCTCCACCCGCCGCAAAGTTTAACATCTTTTGGTTGCTCTTCAAAAAAATACAACATTATAGTGACATGCTTTTTAGTCTGGAAGGGTGACATATATCCACCAATACCCACCCCACACATGTATACAGGGGCATCTCTAGGGACTAAGAAGATAGGGTTACTGTTCATGCCATGCATAGCGAAGTGCAAAATGTTTAGGCCATGTCCCTTCCCCACCCAAATTAAGCCACACCAACTAGGTTAAAAGGCAGAGAAATAGAGATAGAGATAAGCGGTGGACATTAAATAATTAATGACACAGAGGTACAGTATTCCATTATACTGGCAGCAAAGTGGCAATTTCATTATTACTGGTAGCAAACTGGCAATTTTATCACATACTAGTAGCAAATGGGAATTTCTCATATCTGGTAGAAAACTGGCAATTTCATTAAATACTGGTAGCAAAGTGGCAATTTCATCATGTACTGGTAGCAAACTGGCAATATCATCAATACTGGTGGCAAACTGTCAATTCCATTACATACTGGCAGCAAACGTGGCAATTTCATTACATACTAGTAGCATACTGGGAATGTTTATATATACTGGGGCAAACTCCAACTTCACCACATAAGCAATATTGTAATAACCACATTAGGCTTACCTACCCATGTGCAGTGTAATCCACTAACTATAACAGGGCAGTCAGTGGCAGCATTTGGTAATGTGAACTCACTAGGCAGAAATCACTACTTGGTATTTGGAATTCTGTAATAATAATAACCAGCTACTTACCAGACAAAGTGCCTATCTGCCCTAGTAAGTGTACATTAACAAAGCTGGCACTGCCTATCCTATTACAATGAGTGGATTGCACTGCACATGGGTAGGTAATAGCCTGATGGGACTACCTATGCGCAGTGCTATCCACTCACTTAACTGCACTCCTGGGCATACAGGCACTCTTGGAATTGTGAGCATCGATGCAGCATCTTAGCTACTTACAGTTACTATTGTTCCTAGTTTCTTCTTGCAAGAAAGTGCAGCAGAGGTAGGCAGTATTTTCCCAATAGTACAACTTGGCTGCCTGGCGACATCATCGCTCAGGTGTGCGCAGTGACATTATCACGCAGAGGAGTACTACTGGGAAACTGGAGATTCAGGGCACTCCTATGGTAGGTTTGTTTAAAACATTCGGGGGGGATTTTGCCAAAGATCTGGGGCACATGCCCCAAATTTTTAAACTGCGACGCCACTGCATGTATACATGAATCAAGTTGACTACCCAAATACCTCAGGTAATGGTCCATGCATTAAAGAGGGCAGGCGTAGAATAAAAAAAATTGTTTTGTCTAGGCCCACGAGCTATTTTGGGTTGTGTTCTGTGTTTGTGCAGTGCTTGGCACACTCCAATAGAAGTGGATGGGGTGGCCCATTACCCTCCACTGCCCAGCACTGTCACCCTTTTCGCAGTGCAGGCGATCACCATTTTTGGTGTGATAGGTTACATCAAAGAAATCTCAGCGCACGTGCAGGGTACCGCACATGAATCAGCAACATTGCAATTTCGCTGCATTGCCCAATGCTTGCATGCTTCCTAGTGGGGCCTAGCCCTAATATGAGCCCAGTACAGCATACAAGATAAATGATTATCTCCTGGAATATTTATAAAGACTGTACACATAACCACAAAAATACACTCCATGCACACAAACACACACATCCAAATGTCATGCCCTTATGTTAATATATTTGTAATGGTAGCAGAAAAATAGAACTACTGTGCACACTCACTGAACAGTTTAAAACTTTTATTAACACATCAGGTTATAATAAAATCACTTAAAAGAACCTAGTAGCCTAAACCTGAAGACTAAATACATACATCACATGTTGCAGAGCAGATCATGGAGGTATAAGCAGATACAGTGCATGTAATGGATAAAGTGCATAGCTACCAACCCTTCATAGGTAAGTCAGTCATGACGTCCGGTATAGGTTACTTTAGAGCCGCGACAAAGCAAGTGTTGAATAAAGGTTTTTTAACGTTTCAGTGAGTGTGCACAGTAGTTCTATTTTTCTGCTTTGATTGTATTTTTAACTACTTTGTAGCACCTCCCCCCACTTGGGAATTAACTTTTGTTGTGTTATGAAAACCAGTGACCAGTTCTGTAACACAAACGGTAAAGGAAATCGTTTCTATTATTCACAGGGAGATGAAAACACCTGCAAGACTCACCTACTGGCCCTTAACTTGCAGATCCTTCTCAGCTGTCAGGTGCACTGTCCCGACGCCTATCTTTTGTATTGGCAAGCTGCAATGAAGATAGGCGCTTGGTCAGGACTAGAGATGGGCGAACTTTTGAAAGTTCGGTCCGTTTTTGAACTTTCGAACTATATGGAAAGTTCGAAAGTTCGAAAGTTGAAAATGGACCCATTAAAGTCAATGGGAGTCAAATAGTTTGAAAAGTTCGAATAAATACATTAAAATATCAATGGTAACTTAATGTAAATGGGTGTGGGACCTGGGAAATGTTATGGGGACATGTTTGAATATCCAGGACATTCGAAAAATCAATTTAACTCTCATTCGCGCTATTTTCATTTTACTCGCGGGTTTGATGCTCGCGTATAGGCTTTAATGAACCACTTTACTCGTAGATTCGATGTTCGCACTAGATACCATGGACATTTTACTCGCGGATTCGATGCTCGCGTATAGGCTTATGGACACTTTACTCATGAGATCGATGTTCGCGCCTAGATACCATGTACATTTTACTTGCGGATTCGATGCTCACTTATAGGCTTAATGGACACTTTACTCGTGATTCGATGTTCGCGCCTAGATACAATGACGTTTTACTCGCGGATTCGATGCTCGCGTATAGGTTTTAGTGGACACTTTACTCGAGGATTCGATGCTCCGTTCATGCCTAGATACCATGGACCTTTACTACTCCGATTCGATGCTCACGTTCACGTCTAGATACCATGGACATTTTACTCGCGGATTCGATGCGTGCGTATAGGTTTTAATGGACCCTTTACTCGCAGATTATGCTCGTGTATAGGTATAATAGGCATTTTACTCGCACATTCAAACGTTTGAACATTCGCTATTTATCTAAAGTCCGAAAATATCGGAAATCCGGGTCCGGGATAGTTCGAGAAGTCTGAATTTGTTCGAATTCGAATAGTTCGGCCGACTCTGGTTCGAGTTCTAGTCCATCTCTAGTCAGGACAACATGCCTGACAGCTGAGAGAGCTGTGAGTGGAGCACCAGTATGTGTAAGTCTTGCAGTGTTCCCGGGGCATTATATTATTCAAAGGGATGTGGAAATAAGCGTTGTCATCCTGTTGTTAATAATAGTACAGATTTCAAGTACATGAAATCTGTTTAGTGTCCGTTAAAAATCTGAAATCCAAGCATCATTACAGACAAGCAATTGCCTCCTTCATAAATGTAATAAAGGCACGAATGAATCAACAAATACTGTCCACATATCCTATTATCCATCCACCCTCCTACCCCATCCCCCCAAATCCACACACCCTTCCATGAAAACTTCACTGAAAAGTACATTGCTGTATCTCGCAAGTTAAGCTGTGCCGTGTTATGACTCCAATACAACTGACATTGGAGCAAAACCTTAATTGTATTGCATCTGTTGCGCTGCATTTGCGTGGTATGAGGGCAGGGGTAACATCTATAATAAATCTAAACCTAGATCTGTATTCAATCCAATTGATTTAACAAGCACATTTGCTGTACAATAGAAATAATTCAATGAAACAATACCTTGCTATCGTTGCAGATCTCCCAATCCCCAGTTTTGGTCGGGCAATCTGTGTTGTATCTAATGTTCTAAATGTTCCACACAAGAAAATGGAAAATGAGAAGAAAACAAATGACACCGTTAAGTACATTGAAAATGCCTTTTCAGCAATCCTGATAAAAGCTTCCCCATTACTGCTGAAATAAAGTACTTGAGAAAACACCTTAATAATAATGTTTAGAAATAGCTTCTCTTATTGAAAACCTTGGTAAAGCTACTAGTCAACAATAATGCTGAGAGCTAATTCCAATGCATATTCCTTAAAATGTAAAAATCTCTTTGGAGCAAGTGATTCTTAAAAAATAGATAGATACAGCTACAGTGTGTAGACAAGGCTGGAAACAGGAATGTGGATAAACGTTACCAATTAACTCACTGGAAAGTACAGGAAAGTCAGTTTCTATACACTTACTGGAATTTGTGGAAATAACAGATATTATACAAATTTATGGAATTGTATTTTTCCATTGTTCTTTATTGTTTTGTGTACAGGAACCCACTGGTTCTCATTTGTCAAAAAATGCAGAAATTCGGCATTGAAACTGTGAAAATGATTATACTGCACATTCCTAGCAAGTTGCTAACACTTTCTCATGTGTCATTTCCACATTTAAAGGGCAACCATAGTGAAAAAAATTACTTTGCCTCATCTTAATCTATAAATTAATAGATGTAAGAAGCACAACACTGAGGTTTGTGTGTTGCTGCATTCCTTCAATACAGTAATTGATTTGCTCAGGCTAAACATCTCTCCTCCCTTTCTAACCGACACATCCTTCCATCGGACCTGACTATCTATAAGGGCAAGCATGCTCAGTAATCACAATGAGGCAGCATTGGACGAGGGAATTTCCCATCATGCATTCACATGATTTGCATGAAAACTGTTTCTATTCCATGTATCGCAAACTGCACATACAGAAGATGGTGCAGATTGATATCTAAAGATATGTTGCAGTATAGAAGCCCTTTTATACCTGTTACCCTAAAGTATATGTAACAAGTGCTTGCAAACTTTTGTTGCACACATTTGAAAGGTTTTTTACAAATGTGCTTCCTCACACGGAAATGCGGGCAACTAAAGAGTTACTATTTAGTAACTCTTTACTTGCCGCCATTCCAGTGATTATCCAACCATTCACTTTCTATATAATGATTATCTAAGCTGTTTTTTCCTGGCTATGCAGTGCTCTGGGGCAATATTTCTCTGCACATCACAGGAATAAATTGTAATTTTGCATTTGTTAGCATATTTTTTTTTATATTAAGCTTATATTATGAAAGTGGGTATATATTTAATTATCAGATTATCTCATAATTGGGAAATACGTATAATTATGTAGGTAACAAGGCTGCATTTTTACAGCCTGATTGTATTTACACTGCATGATTTGGACAGCCTTGCTATATGTTTTTAATATTTTAATATACAGCCCTTACATTCCCCAAATTCCCTTGTCAGGGAATGGTGGAAGCAATAATGCAACTACATATGCACTAGATTTGCAGGCTATTATTATATTTGTTATTGTGGATTTATATAGCACCAACATCTTCCATAGCACTTTACAACTACATTATACATTCACATCAGGCCCTGCCCATAAGAGCTTACAATCTGAGCACATTGGACACATACAACCTATCAGTATGTCTTTATAATGGTGGGAGTGCCCGGAGGAAACACACGCAAGCACAGGGAGAACATACAAACTACTTGCAGATGTGTCCAAGGGTGGATTCAACTCAGGAATCAGCGCTGGCATCAGTGCTAACCACTAGGCCACCGTGCTGCCCAGGCTATTTGGCCAAATAAAGCAAATTCGTACTATGTAATCAAAATCTATTATTATCATATATCTGTTATATCAACATGTATGTGTTGTTTATGGACCTACATATGACACCATAGATAAGAAACCTAGGAGCTAGAATATTCTTTCTGCAGTCCAACCAAACAAGCCATCTACTAGCAAACCTCTAACCTAAATAAAAGGCAAGATCTGCTAGTTTAGATATAAACACCAGCAAGAGGTAAAAATGTTAAGTGCCAAGCGTTAGCTAGATAAACAAAAGTATGCCTTTGATTATGGCCCCATACATAACTCGTAGCACAGTAGTAAGCCTGCAACCAAGTTCAATGGCTCGCATACATTACCCTCTTCCTATACATAGCCCTAGTCCCTCTCGCATTTCTGCCAACTTGGCTACATAAATCACATCAATGTCCGATCATTCAGTCGGTATTTGGATCCCAACCAACAGCTCGCCGATACACGAGGACATGCCGAACCTGCACTGACTACCGCTGTTTCGGAGTCCCGCCTTCCTTCTTCTGGGCCTTCTTCCGAGCCATTGAACTTGGTTGCAGTCTTAGTACTGTGCTACGAGTTTTGTATGGGGTCATATTCAATTAATCCTATATCCAGTGGGAGATAAGATTACTAGCTGCTATCTCCCAATTCATTCTCAAACTGAGATCTGCCGTGTTTACTTAAATGATCCTGCAGCTCTCTATCTCTCTTGCTGATCTCTGTCTCCCCCTTTTTGCACACTCCCAAACTAGTTCCATTGAGTTTACATACGGTTGTTGCCATGTAAAGACACCAGAAGGACAAGGGAGCTCCCACAGGGGAGACACAGAGCTACAGGGCCATGTAAGTTAACACAGAGAGTGGATCAGCTAGTGATCCTATCTTCCACTGAATATAGAATCCATTTTTGAAAAGTTTTTCTGGGTGGATTACCCTTAAGTTCTGCATGCGATGAGATTTAAAGAGCGGTTTATTCATTGTATTAAAGATATGTATGCTAAACCTTGTGCTATGATAGAGATTCCGATATTTATCAGAAGCTTTTATTGAAGAAGGAACACAGCAGGAATGTTCTCTTTCTCCACTATTGTTTAATATAGCTATGGACCCTTAGGGCTAGGCTCACTACACATTGCATGGAGGCATGCACAAATCGTGCATGAAGCACAGTCACAATGATCAAAATTCGTGCATGCTACTATCTGCTTGCGCTGGGCTTGCTTTGATGTTGCCCTATGGCAGCGCATGCGATGAACACCAAAATTGGTGATCGTATGCTCGCAAAAACAGGCAAAGCACATCGCAGGCAATGAATATAGTGGGCCTCATACATAACTGCATTACCATGTGCTAGAGAAATAGACTAAGGGGGTTATTCATAAAAGTTCTTATCGTTTAAAATGGTGCTAATTTTCCCCAACCAATCAGATCTTATTTAACTTTGACAGCTAACATCTGATTGGTTGGGGCAAAATTAGCACCATTTTAAACGATAAGAACTTTATTGAATCCCCTGTAAATATCTAGAAGATATTCAAGGTATGAGACTGGGAACCAATGGGGTTAAATCAATGTTATTTGCTGACGATTGGTGTGTGAAACCCGGTTTAGATTCGGAACTTTAATTTTAAGTATTCTGTAGAATTGTTATTGATTCTATAATGTAATTTTTTAATTTTTCTATTTTAATATTGAATTTCGTTGAGATTTGAATTAATCGATTTAGCATTTATATATTTGAAAATTCAGCAAATCTGCAGATTTTAAAAATCTTATAAACCCGAAAGTTTTTAATGAGAATAGAATATTAAAAAATAGAAAATGTAAATTGACATTGTTATTGAATACTCCGAAATTCTGATTGCAAATTTGAAAAATTTTGATTCAATTGGGTTCGAAATTAGATTTTCAGAACTTCAATGGGTTCATGGAAACACTGTCGGAATGGAACCAGTTTCGTTCATCTCTACTGACAATATGATCGTAGCGTTAACAACCCAAAGCATCATTTGTTAAAACTTATACAATTGTTGAAACATAATGATTCCATTTTCCAGTTTTGCATTATAAATTAAAATGCAAATACTGTTATGTTCCTAAGTATAACATGTTCAACTTCTTGCTTGCAGCCTATGGAATAAAGGTTACAAATAGCATCACATATCTAATTTTTGTAATTCTCTTCACCGGCTGACACAGGTATTTTCTTTGTGGAAAAGAAAGATTACCAAGCTTTAAACAAGATATCAGGAACATGCAACCTTTTATCCTTGTTTCCTGAATTATTCCAGTACCTACGTTTATCTAAAAAATCCTAAATTGGACTTGAAGGGAACCTACAATCTTATTCGTATTCGAAAAGGGGATGAATGAAACAATGTTTTCATTCATGGTTTGGCACTAAATATACTGTTATGATCTTTGGCCTCTGCAGTGCTCCGCCACGTTCCAACACATTGTAAACTAAATTTTGGAGATCTCCTGAACCAATTTTCAGTAGTCTGCCTATGATGATTTCTTATCTTATTCTCTGGATAAGCATAGGTTACATGTCAAAAGAGTTTTACAAAGACATAAAAGTGATGGACAAAGACGCTTTTTTTCCCGGTGCAATCATCTCAGAATGTTATAAAGCATAAAGCATTAGATAATTGTCGAATGCGGAAGCTCTAAAAGTCGCGTGTGTTGTAAGTTACTTTATTTCAAGTTCTAGATATTTGTATGTTTCCCACAGCCATGAACAGTAAGTTACCATTGCTTTTTATTTGTATTGTAGACAAACATTTCAAACTATTTGTCCCCATTACTTTAATGGGTCCTTTTAAAATTTTCAAACTTTCCTGATTTGAAATTTAGGAAGCGATTTTGAAAAAAAATCTATTAATTTATTAGATTTTATATCACCCCTACAGGTGGTATCAACATTATAAATAGGCACAAGGTTTATAGGATTTGATATTTCTATAGATGCTATATTTATTCCTTCTCTCAAATTGTTGCTCCCTTAAACAAATTAACCAAGACCAATTATATTTTAGTGGACTATAGAAACTCTAAAGCCTTTGAAGATATTAAGTTAATCCCAACTGTTTTCTAAACTTAATTATCCAGATCCTGCCTTCCATCATCCAGATGGTTGAGACTTCTTAATATACCATTGGGGCTATCCTATCACATTTCTTTAACTAACAATGTTTCTCATTCTTCAGTTTCTCCGCTTCATCCCTCCTATTTTCCACTGTCGTGCCAGTCCTCCGTGCAGCCATTGAGAAGTCACCTTGAAGAGCATGTATTCCCGTGCTGCATTGCGATCTGTTCACTTACAGGGAGGAGAAGGTGTATTGCCAAGGAGACTTTCGAAATTATGCAGTTAGGGAAGCTGAGTATAGAGGGAGCTGAGTATATTGTCCTTTAATGGGCCAAATAATAAACTCTCTGGTTCATCAATAGATAATATCAAAGGACACGTGGACATCTTTCATCTCCAGGTTAGCAAAAGGTTTCTTTACAGTGACAACCGGGAAACTGTGGAACTGCCTTCCAACAGACGTTGGTAATGACAAGTTCATTCAAACAAGTAGGCTGAATACGTTTCTATAATTTAAAAATATTGAAAATTACTGGTATAAAAATATTTAGTTCTTGTTGATCCGAGATCCTTACCAATTACACTATTTTCCCCCTTCATACTTTTTTTTTTGTCTTTCTTTGGATTAACTGTTAGGTAGGGTTCATGAGTAGGCAAAAGGTTGGACTGGATGGATGTCTTTATTCAACCTCCAATACTGTCATTTTATCTTGTCTTCTGATTCTCTGTGCTGCCCCTGCTTATTTGGATTTTGATCTTTGCCACCAATTTGCTTGTTCCTGATTTTCAATTCTTCGCTTGCTCCTGCTACCCTCTCTTCCAGACCCCCAGAGTCCTCTGGGCTCAACCTTGTTACATTATTGCATTAAACATCCCCAACATAAGGGGCTGAAAACCACCCGGGAAGATCGGTTGTCCCAACTTCATTTATAGTATCATTACAATTGTATTTGGGCAGCTGGCTGAATGAGATTGGGCAACTGTGTTTGTACCTACAATACAGGGAGGATAAAGGCAAAACTGTGACATTTGTGTGTATTGGAAAAATGTATACATACCAAACAGGAAATACAGACAATGAGGATGCCCCTTCAATTGTCAACAGCCCTAGAAATAATCTTCTTCTTATATGAAACCATCTGGAAGCATAGGCATAGGTAAAAAAGTATATATATAGTATTAAAGGGGAATTGTGGTCTCTAAACAGTTGAGTTTAATGAAAGCCAGTTTTCTACCTTTAAAATGAGCCATCAACCACCTCTCTACTACGTGCTCCACGGCCCAAAGATATAAAGACATTACTGACCAGAAAGTTAAAGGGAACGGTGGTCCAAAATGACTTAAGGTAGAATTGCTCTCCTGAGAATTTTGCAATTTATTGTCATTGTTTATTTTGCATAGTTTTGAAGATATTTACATTTTTGTGTGTCATACGGCAGCGGCAGCACCAGGTCCCCTGCACTTCCTGCTTCCTGCTCTGAAACCATGTTAGTGGATTACAGTCAATCTGCCCTGTGTCTCCTCCTCCCCTTGCAGCCCCCCTCCTCTTCAAGCCCCCTGGTCCTTCCCACTCATGGACCCCATGGCCCCTATTTGCAGCCCCCCTTTGCCTCCTTCCCTTACAGCCCCATGTGGCCCCACCCACACGCGTGGGCCTTAGCCCCACCCACCCATGGGTGTCGTGGCCCCGCCCACTCAAGGTGCCATGGGACACTCGGACACCCCACCCCACCCCTACAGAAAAGTGTGAAAACAGCCTTTTCAGGCAGAGTAGAACTCTGTTTTCACAAAGTGGGAGAGTAGGGCTGAAGATTCCTTACCTTCACTGTGGGGACCTTCACACACAGGAGGGGAGGAACTTCCTGTCTCCTGGCCTGTCACAGAAGTCTAAGTCTGTGCTCAGCCCCTCATTCCTGCGGCGCTCTGATCCGACCCTCTGTTTACTTTTGTTAAAAAGTATTCATTAAAGGTTATACCCAGCATTTTAACATTCCTCCTGATCTTCAGAAAATGTGACGGAGAAAGGACAGAACTTACCATGGATCGTTCCAGTGCCGGCTTCTCACTGACAGTGACAACTGACAACCATTAGCTCCCTTGCACTGTGAGCACATGCACGCACAACCCAAGGGACGCGTCAGAGGCTGTCAGCACCGCTGGTGCTTGAGACTATGAGTAAGGGTAGAGTGTACCCAAAATGTGTCACGAAGCTACTTGTACCCTTTTTCACTTTTTTTTTAATGGATGCATAATAAAGAAGTTTTTTTTAAAGTAAGTCACAGACCATTTGGAGTTTTTCTGAGGGCCCTGGAGGAATTGGTGCCACGCTCTGTGTTCCTGTTCCAGCGTCCTTGGTAAGTTCTGTTACCCGTACTACAATAGAGGGAGCCAATAACATCGGACCATGTATAGGAACATTGAGTGATTGTTCTGCATAAGAATTAAATGGCTAAACCGTTCCTGTGTTAATATGGATATATATATAATATATATATCTTTAATGCAATGTGCAGTCCCTCCTATTCCTGCTCACTAAGCTCCATCACAGTGCAGTAGGTACAGTAAGTTCTGTATATAACACCAATCTCAGCATTTACCTCAGGCAGCTGCATGGTTAATGTTGATTCAGATCTCTATCTGCTGTCATCACGGGCAACTGGATACTTTTTGAAGCAACAAATGCTTCTGTCTCATACTCAATTAACAATGTAACAATCTATGTATCTAACAAAACATTGCAGTTGAGAAAGAACTAATAGCGTTCGAAACATGTCGTGTGTACTGCTGCGAAGTAAAATTGTTGCAATCTAAGTCCTGCATAGTGTGTCTCCTTGTGCACCATGTTTGTTAGATGGAATTCTAAAGTGTGGAGATGGCCACACACACGAGCAGACATAAGAAAAGTAGTGAGCCGCTGGGATACCTGTTTGTTATTGGAGTGTAACGTCTATGTAACAATCTATGGGGCAATCAATGGGACAATCTACGGGACAATTTATATAATAATGTAGCAATCTATGGGGCAATCTACGGGACAATCTATATAATGTAACAATCTATGAGGAATCTATGGGACAATCTATATATAAGGTAACAATCTATGGGGCAATCTATGGGCAATCAATATAATAATGTAACAATTTATGGGACAATCTACAGGACAATCTATATATAAGTAAAACAATCTATGGGATAATCTATATAATAATGTAGCAATCTATGGGGCAATCTGGGACCATCAAAATAATAATGTACCAATTTGGGACAATCTACAGGACAATCTATATAATAAAGTAACAATTTAGGGGACAATCTATATCATGATGTAACAATCTATGGGGCAATCTACGGACATCTATATAATAATGTACAATCTATGGGACAATCTACGGGACATTTTGTATAATAATGTAGCAATCTATGGGGCAATCTACCGGACAACTATATAATAATGTAACAATCTATGGGTGTATCTTGGGACACTCTATATAACAATGTAACAATCTATGGACAATCTATATAATAATGTAACAATCTATGGGGCAATCTATGGACCATCTACGGGACAATCTACTGTATATAATATGTAAACAATCTATGGGTGGGCAATCTACGGGACAATCTATATAATAATGTAACAATCTTATGGGCAATCTATGGACAACTATATAATAATGTAACAATCTATGGGACAATCTATATAATAATGTAACAATCTATGGGGCAATCTATGGACAACATCTATATAATAATGTAACAATCTATGGGACCATCTACAGGGACATCTATATAATAATGTAACAATCTTGTAGATTGTTACATTATTATATAGATTGTCCCGTAGATTGCCCCACAGATTGTTACATTATTATATAGATTGTCCTGTAGATTGTCCCATAGATTGTTACATTATTATATAGATTGTCCCATAGATTGTCCCATAGATTGTTACATTATTATATAGATTGTCCCATAGATTGTTACATTATTATATAGATTGTCCCATAGATTGCCCCACAGATGTTACATTATTATATAGATTGTCCCGTAGATCTCCCCCATAGATTGTTACATTATTATACAGTAGATTGTCCCGTAGATGGTCCCATAGATTGCCCCATAGATTGTTACATTATTATATAGATTGTCCATATTGTTAACTGTTATATAGAGTGTCCCATAGATTACCCCTAGATTGTTACATTATTATATAGATTGTCCGGTAGATTGCCCCATAGATTGCTACATTATTATAACAATTGTCCCGTAGATTGTCCCTAGATTGATACATTATATATAGATTGTCCCGTAGATTGCCCCATAGATTGTTACATCATGATATAGTTGTCCCATAATTGTTACTTTATTATATAGATTGTCCTGTAGATTGTCCCATAATTGTACATTATTATTTGATGGTCCCATAGATGCCCCATAGATTGCTACATTATTATAGATTATCCCATAGATTGTTACTTTATTATAGATTGTCCTGTAGATGTCCCATAAATTGTTACATTATTATATTGATTGTCCCATAGATTGCCCCATAGATTGTTACATTATTATATGATTGTCCCATAGATTACTCCATAGATTGTTACATTATATAGATTGTCCGTAGATTGCCCCTAGATTGCTACATTATTATATAAATTGTCCCGTAGATTGTCCCATTGATTGCCCCATAGATTGTTACATAGATCGTTACACTCCAATAACAAACAGGTATCCCAGCGGCTCACTACTTTTCTTATGTCTGCTCGTGCTGTGTGGCCATCTCCACACTTTAGAATTCCATCTAACAAACATGGTGCACAAGGAGACACACTATAGCAGGACTTTAGATTGCAAACATTTACTTCGCAGCAGTACACACGACATGTTTCGAACGCTATTAGTTCTTTCTCAACTGCAATGTTTTGTTATACATAGATTGTACATTGTTAATTGAGCTATGAGACAGAAGCATTTGTTTGCTTCAAAAAGTATCCAGTTTGCCTGTGATTGACAGCAGCTAGAGATTCTGAATCAACATTAACCATGCAGCTGCCTGAGGTAAATGCTGAGATTGGTTATATACAGAACTTACTGTACCTACTCGCACTGTGATGGAGCTTAGTGAGCAGGAATAGGGACTGACACACATTCATTAAGTATATATATATATATATATATATACCATATATACACAGGAACGGTTTAGCCATTTAATTCTTATGCAGAACAATCACTCAATGTTCCTATACATGGTCCGATGTTATTGGCTCCTCTATTGTAGTACGGGTAACAGAACTTACCACGGAAACGCTATGGAACAGGAACACAGAGCGTGGCACCAATTCCTCCAGGGCCCTCAAAAACTCCAAATGGTCTGGACTTACTTTAAAAAAACTTCTTTATCTATCTAAAAAGTGAGTACCTTCTTTCTCATCCTAATGCTCGTCTGCACATTGGGTACTCTACCTTATATCTACAAGCACATCCAGCGGTGCTGACAGCCTCTGACGCGTCCTTGGGTTGTGCGTGCATGTGCTCACAGTGCAAGGGAGCTTAATGTGTTGTCAGTTGTCACTGTCAGTGAGAAGCCGCCTGGAACGATCCATGGTAAGTTCTGTCCTTTCTCCGTCACATTTTCTGAAGATCAGGAGGAATGTTAAAAATTGCTGGGTATAACCTTTAATGAATAACTTTTTAACAAAAGTAAACAGAGGGTCGGATCAAAGCGCCGCGGAATGAGGGCTAGCACAGACTTAGATTCTGTGACAGCCAGGAGACAGGAAGTTCCTCCCCCTCCCTCTGTGTGAAGGTCCCCACAGTGAAGGTAAGGAATCTTCAGCCCTACTCTCCCACTTTGTAACAGAGTTCTTACTCTGCCTGAAAAGGCGTTTTTCACACTTTTCTGTAGGGGTGGGGTGGGGTCCGAGTGTCCCATGGCACCCTTGAGTGGGCGGGGCCACGACCCCCATGGGTGGGTGGGGCTAAGGCACACGCGTGTGGGTGGGGCCACATGGGGCTGTAAGGGAAGGAGGCAAAGGGGGCCTGCAAATAGAGGGGCCATGGGGTCCATGAGTGGGAAGGACCAGGGGGCTGCAAGAGGAGGGGGGCTGCAAGGGGAGGAGGAGACACAGGGCAGATTGACTGTAATCCACTAACATGGTTTCAGAGCAGGAAGCAGGAAGTGCAGGGGACCTGGGGCTGCCGCTGCCGTATGACACACAAAAATGTAAATATCTTCAAAACTATGCAAAATACAATAACAATAAATTGCAAAAATTCTCAGGAGAGCAATTCCTACCTAAGTCATTTTGGACCACAGTTCCCCTTTAACTTTCTGGTCAGTAATGTCTTTATATCTTGGGCCGTGGAGCACGTAGAGAGGTGGTTGATGCTCATTTTAAGGTAGAAAACTGGCTTTTCATTAACTCAACTGTTTAGAGACCACAATTCCCCTTTAATATCTATATATATACTTTTACCTATGCCTATGCTTCCAGATGGTTTCATATAAGAAGAAGATTTATTCTAGGGCTGTTGACAATTGAAGGGCATCCTCATTGTCTGTATTTCCTGTTTGGTATGTATACATTTTTCCAATACACACAAATGTCACAGTTTTGCCTTTATCCTCCTGTATTGTAGGTACAAACACAGTTGCCCAATCTCATCTCAGCCAGCTGCCCATAATACAATTGAATGATACTATAAATGAAGTTGGGACAACCGATCTTCCCCCGGGTGGTTTTCAGCCCCTATGTTGGGGAGTGTTAATGCAATAATGTAACAAGGTTGAGCCCAGAGGACTCTGGGGGTCTGGAAAGAGGGTAGCAGGAGCAAGCGAAGATTGAAAATCAGGAACAGCAACAATCTGTGGCAAAGATTCAAAATCCAAATAAGCAGGGGCAGCAACAGAGAATCAAAGACAAATAAAATGACAGTATTGGAGGTTGAATAAAGACATCCATCCAGTCCAACCTTTTGCCTACTCATGAACCCTACCTAACAGTTAATCCAAAGAAAGACAAAAAAAAAGTATGAAGGGGGAAAATATTGGTAATTGGTAAGGATCTCGGATCAACAAGAACTAAATATTTTTATACCATAATTTTCAATATTTTTAAATTATAGAAACGTATTCAGCCTACTTGTTTGAATGAACTTGTCATTACCACGTCTGTGGAGGCAGTTCCACGTTTTCCCGGTTGTCACTGTAAAGAAACCTTTTGCAACCTGGAGATGAAAGGATGTCCACGTGTCCTTTGATATTATCTATTGATGAACCAGAGAGTTTATATTTGGCCCATTAAAGGACATTATACTCAGCTCCCTCTATACTCAGCTTCCCTAACTGCAATAATTTCTGAAAGTCTCCTATGGCAATACACTCTTCTCCTCCCTTGTAATGACAGATCGCATGCAGCCAATGGGAATACATGCTCTTCAAGGTGACTTCTCAATGGCTGCACGGGAGGACTGGCACTGACATGGAAAATAGGAGGGATGAAGCGGAGAACTGAAGAATGAGAAACATTGTTAGTTAAGAATAATGTGATAGATAGCCCCAATGGTATATTAAGAAGTCTCAACCATCTGGATATGAGAGCAGGATCGGGATAATTAAGTTAGAAACAGTTGGGATTAACTTAATATCTTCAAAGGCTTTTAGTTAGTTCTATAGTCCACTAAAATATAAATTGGTCTTGGTTAATTTGTTAAGGGAGCAACAATTTGAGAGAAGGAATAAATATAGCATCTATAGAAATATCAAATCCTATAACACCTTTGTGCCTATTTATAATGTTGATACCTACCTGTAGGGGTGATAATAAATCTAATAAATTAATAGATTTTTTTCAAAATCGCTTCCTAAATTTCAAATTCAGGAAAAGTTTGAAAATTTTAAAAGGACCCATTAAGTTAATGGGGACAAAAGTTTGAAATGTTTGTCTACAATACAAATAAAAAAGCAATGGTAACTTACTGTTCATGGGCGTGTGGAAACATACAAATATCTAGAACTTGAAATAAAGTAACTTACAACACACGCGCTACTTTAGAGCTCCGCATTCGACAATTATCTAATGCTTTATGCTTTATAACATTCTGAGACTGATTGCACGGGAAAAAACGGTCTTTGTCCATCCCTTTATAGTCTTTGTAAAACTCTTTTGACATGTAACCTATGCTTATCCAGAGAATAAGTAAGAAAATCATCTAGGCAGACTATGAAATTGGTTCAGGAGATCTCCAAAATTTAGTTTACAATGTGTTGGAACTGGCGGAAGCACTGCAGAGGCCAAAATGCTATAACGTTATTTGTGCCCAACCATGATGAAAATCTGTCTTTCATTCATCCCCTTTCGAATCCGAATAAGATTGGTAGGTTCCCTTCAAGTCCAATTTAGGATTTTTTAGAAAACGTAGGTACTGGAATAATTCAGGAAACAAGGATAAAGGTTGCATGTTCCTGATATCTTGTTTAAGCTTGGTAATCTTTCTTTTCCACAAAGAAATACCTGTGTCAGCCGGTGAATAGAATTACAAAAATTAGATTGTGATGCTATTTGTAACCTTTATTCCCATAGCTGCAAGCAAGAAGTTGAACATGTTTACTTAGGAACATACAGTATATTTGCATTTTAATTTATTAACTGCAAAACTGGAAAATGGAATCATTATGTTTCAACAATTGTATAAGTTTTAACAAATGAGCTTTGGGTTGTTAAACGCTACGATCATATTGTCAGTTAGAGATGAACGAAACTGGTTCCATCCG
>JAACNH010003025.1:0-32428 GCA_019447015.1 Hymenochirus boettgeri | reverse complement strand
CTACTATTTCGATCGTGTGGCAATAAATCAGGTTGAAAATAGTAGATTGTTTTGGACAATAGTTCCTGTACATCAAGTTTTGTTTCAAGTGCAATTGTAAATATGTATTAAGTGTATAGGATAACATTGTGATAATTGTACTTTTGGTAAGTGCTTACAACATTAATAGATTATGTTTTAAGTGAAGCACTTATTGTATGACCACGATCTACTGTATGATGATTGATCCTTTGAATGGACAAATTTAGCACGTTATGCTACCAATGGGATTGAGGGGTGGAGCTAAGGATTGGTTATATTCGCTCACTGTGTGTTAATTCATTACACTTGAAAAAGAACACATGTACATTGGAAACAGGTTGTGTACTGAGCAGCAATAAAGTGTGTTGTGCAAGCTCTGCATTAGTGTAGTCCTGCTACATTTACCTGTTCTGTGTGGATTTTTGGACGTGGTGTGGCCACACTGCAGGACTGGACACGACTGAACGGGTATGAGCCGCCAGCAGTATCTATATACAACTGGAGTTTTCCGGCTGACCACAACATTACCTCCCTTCTGCAGCTAAGACCTCCCACGACTTGCCAGCCCCATTACCAGTGGGCCATAGAGACCCAATAGAACCACCAATTTAGCTGTATTTTTCCTGTATTGGAGTGGAACTTCTATCTCTCTCCTCATTCTTTTGGTTCCAATTATTTTACATTTTTTTGTTTCTACCCAGATCTCCACAGGTTGGAGTATTATATCCAAATGTTACTTCACTTCCTGGCTCAATGCCTCTACTATGGGGGGATGGAACCTTGGGGGCACCCTGACCATGGCCAACCCACCGTCTTCGACCTCCCCTCTCACTAGAAGCCAGGTATGAAATTGTGTTTCCATGCACTGCCACCATGACACAACCCCCATCTACCCTTTCAATTCTCACAAACAATGCAAAGAGTCTCAATAGTTAAAATAAACACAGCACTGCAATCCGCCATATAAAAAGGAAACCTATCTTGTGTGTGGCTATAGGAGACTCACTTCATGAGGGGAGAGGACCTTAACTAAACCTCTTATTGCTTCTCACTGAAAAAGTGGAGTAGCTATATTAGTACACAAATAACCCACCCCAGTAGTGGATTTCTGTGGGAGGAACTGTAAGATTATAACCTTATAATCTTACAGTTCCAGGAGGAGAAGGAAAGCAAGCCAGAAGGGGTAGGTTAAATAAATAATGCACCAGAACTGTAAATTAAAGGGATATTAGAAGTCACCTTGGAGTTTCCGTGCCCAGATTAAAAGGTACTCGCCTGTGGCCTCATGCGTTTTATATGGTCATGGAACTTTTCGGTGACTTCTAATATACTTATAATTTACAGTTGGGGGTACATTATCCACTATATCTTCACCTTTTATTCTAGAGTAATGTGACCAAGATCACAAGGCTCCTTTATGATATTAACAGCATTTCTTCTTCAGACAGGGTAACCATAGTGAATATCATTCTTCCTCTCAGGACAAAAAGCTTATTCTACCACATTGGAGATTCTTCTTGCAGCAGACATAGGCTATCTCTCAAACATTGGATCACTCTAAGCCATCATCACACTCCAGTCCTACTTTGTCCCCTAAAGCTCTTATCACAGCTACAAACATTCAACCTCTGGGATGCCTGAGACTCAAACACCCCTCTAAAAACAATACACATTCTACTCACTCCCACCAGAATTGTTTACATATCCTGTCAACGCAATTTTTACAATGATAAAAGATGCTGATGTCTCGGTGATTACATGGTCTGACCATTCATATGTCTCTTCCTACCTACCGATAGGAATTCAATCAGCTAAA
Organism: Hymenochirus boettgeri; assembly: GCA_019447015.1. Lineage (NCBI taxonomy): Eukaryota > Metazoa > Chordata > Amphibia > Anura > Pipidae > Hymenochirus > Hymenochirus boettgeri. The sequence continues at coordinate 30,591 of JAACNH010003025.1, read as the reverse complement.
CTATAACTGGACATGCAATGAATCTCTCCTTACAACCCCCTACAATTGAACGCCTCAAAAAAAAATTACCGGTTACTATAAGTTAAACAACACAGAGAAAATCACCAAACAGCTTCAACGTCCGCCCTGTGAGCATGGTGGTATAGGAATGGGCGTTTTGTCCATGGGTAAGTGCATGGGTGGTCGTTTGGGCATGGTTATAATCCAAACGGGGGATAATCAAAATTCCCAATGATGCCCGTTTCAGCCTACTATTGGTTAATGTTAAACGCTTGGTCCGCTGAAACTGCTGTTTCAGCGTCCATACATTAAAGGAATAGTTCACTGTAAAAGTATACTATTCCTTTAATGTATTGATTGAAGATCAAGTGGTTAAGGAGCTTTGCCTTACCTCCCATTCTTCAATCAACGCCTTTGGAGCCAGGAACAAAGATATAGCAACGTACCTTTTGCGCGATCCTCTGCGCAGCCCTGAAATTCCAGACCACATCCTGGTTCTGTTAAGTATAGCGCACATTATTGTGCATGCAGGCTATAGTTAATCTGAACCAGGAAGCAGTCGAGACCTGTCAGTGCTGCTTCAAAGGATCATGTGAAAGATAAGTTTGTTCTATCTTCGTTCCTGGCTCCACAGGCATAGATTGAAGAACAGAAGGTAAGGCATAGCTCGTTAACCTCCTGGTCTTTAATAAATGCATTAAATGAATAGTAACTTTTGCAAAGAACTATTCCTTTAACCGATAGTTGTCTGAAACAGCATTCCTAACCATCATGCGAATCGGGACGGTCGGTAAGGACATGGAACTACAACATTCCTCCTCCCATTCGTTTACACTTTCCATGAACTCAATCAATTCAAATCCGGCAAGGGGAAATGATCTATGACCCCGTTACAAAACTCCTTCCACAAAGTTGACATAAATCATAAGAAAAAACCACCAAGGCTGATTACTACAAGGAGATACATGCTGGAAATGCTTTTGTTTATAACAAATTCTCCCATAAACTTAGCTCTAAAGGTCTAAAGGGTGCAGCAATCACATTAAAGAAGTCAATGGTAGCCTGCTCCCAATAGCGAGACAACATTGTCTTCTATTGAAAGGGGAGTGGCACTGGAGGCACCCTATTCCCAGCAGTGCTCCCCCTATCAGTGCCCCGGACTACAGATGTCTGTTTTCTCTTTGAATGGTAATATGGGACTGTTTTCAGCACTACCCTCCAAAGTAAATAGAGAACACTGTAGTTTTAAAGTAACCTGCTATATCTGTTGTATTCAATTAGATCAACTGGACTTGAAGTTTAGTTCTTGAAGACGTTTCACTAGTCATCCGACTGGCTTTCTCAATTCAGAATGACTTGTACAAGAATCTGTGGCAATTATGTACCCTGGAAAATCCCCAATTAGCATATACACAGCCAAGTGTTAAGGGTGTTCTTCAGTGAAGAATGCTCTGATTTGTATGTGGGGGAGACCAAACCGCAACTGCATCAACGTATGGCCCAGCACAGAAGAGCAAATTCCTCGGGTTAGGACTCAGCCGTGTACCTGCATCTTAATGTAAAGGACAACCTTTGAAGACTGTAATGTTTAACATATTGGCAAAGGAACGTGACTGGTTCAAGAGAGGTGTTAAGGAGGCCATTTATGTGAAAATAAAGAAACCAAGCCTAAATAGAGGTGGGGGGGTTCAACACCAACTGTCTGCCATGTACAATGCTGTTTTGACACCTTACTCGGGCATTCCTATAAACACCTCTTAGCCACTATGCAATCACGCCCTTAACACCTGGCTGTGATATGCTAATTGGGATTTTCCAGGGTACATAATTGCCAAGATTCTTGTACAAGTCATTCTGAATTGAGAAAGCCAGTCGGATGACTAGCGAAACGTCTTCAAGAACTAAACTTCAAGTCCAGTTGATCTAATTGAATACAACAGATATACCATGACCTGCATGAATGAGAACCTTCACAAGCAAAGTAACCTGCTGTGTTATGATCTAGAAAATTTAAAACTTAGATTCTGTGCAGGATCTTTTGAATTGTATTTGTATTATCATTTTAACTATCTCTTTATGTTCTCTTCTTGGGATGGGTGTTGTGTATAGTGTGCATGTTGGTGTAATTCCGTCTTGCCTGCAACAACATAGGATAAACAAAAATGAGCGCTGACTGTTCCTCCTCTTCCTAAAGAGACTGCAGCACTGTGTTCATGGGTGGAGAAGACATAGAGACTCCCGCAGCCTGGGGAAGCATGCATTACTACATAATTTTGCAGTCTGCAGGACAGATGGCTTGCTGGATGAAAATTATCTTTATAATTACAGGAATAAAGTAGACCTGAACTAAAATACAACATGGTGGGCCTCAGGAACCTAACTAATATACAACATGGTGGGCCCCAGGAACCTAACTAAAACAACATGGTGGGCCCCAGGAACCTAAACTAAAATACAACATGGTGGGCCCAGGAACCTAACTAAAATACAACATGGTGGGCCCAGGAACCTAACAAAATACAACATGGTGGGCCCCAGGAACCTAACTAAAATACAACATGGTGGGCCCCAGAACCTAACTAAAATACAACATGGTGGGCCCCAGGAACCTAACTAAAATACCAACAGTGGTGGGCCCAGGAACCTAACTAAAATACAACATGGTGGCCCCAGGAACCTAACTAAAATACAACATTGGTGGGCCCCAGGAACCTAACACACAACATGGTGGGCCCTAAGGTTTGAAAGAGAACATAGTTTAAAACAGACACCCAACACTGCCAAAACTAATTTCAGGGAGGGTTCCTACACCACTAATAGCCCCACTCCCAATATTAATGCATACTCTATTTATACTGTAACCTACTGCATGCAGACACACACACACCACACACTTCCAACAGACACACATGCATAAAAGCCAAGTAACCATTATGTGTTTCTGTCACTTGTTCACCTTTTCTAAGCTTTGGAATCATTGAGCTCCCTCACTCTAATTTAAAACAACACATTCCAGTGAGTTGTATTTAATTTCAGGGATTCAGGGAGCTTATATCAGTGAGACTCCCTGAACTTCAGGAACAGGTGGGATGCCTGTTAAAGACCAGCATCATGAAGACCAAGGAGCAGTCAAATGAAGTTTAGGGATATAGTCCAGAGAAAGCAACAATCAAGAAGATTTGCTATCCCTCCGAGACTAAACTGCACTTTATGAAGAAGCAATAAAAAGAAAGCCATAGGTGCAATGAAATACCATTTAGGACAATGTATGTGGGTTTTTTTTGTAAAGTTAAAACTGCTTATCCTCAAGAATATACCCCTATGGTTCTACATAATGGTAGAATGTGTTATTTGAAGGCTTTTCATCAAAAGGGACTTTAAATCAGTCAGGATCAAGAGCTGGGTGGAAGAAGATATTCTGTATGGAACTTGCAACTGGAGTACCAAGGCCAAATTGAACCTTAAACACACCCTCAAACTTGCTGGAGTCTTTTTGTTTTTTCACTAGGAAAATGAAAAACAGTTTCCAAAGGTGCTCACTGACTGCTCGGACTCAATCTTTAAACAGTGCAATTTAGCATTTCCGTCTGAGCAGGTTCTGTCAGATGATTGATTCTTGATTGATTCACTATATTCTATAAAACCTGCAGGTCTAGATTGTGTTCCTTTCTGCTTTAGGCTAGGTAAGTGGAGATGCATTTTCAAGAGGTAATGGCACCTTACTTTCATGCTAATACCGATCTTGACATGGAAGCCTTAAAGACATGTGTAATATCTATTATTTGTTACAGACACAAGACAATCATAAAGAGAATGTTCCTTCATAATCATGAAAAACAAACAGTGGGAACAAATGCCAAATCCTTTCATTTTTGAAATATTACCTGTAAAAAGCCTGTTCTTTCTATTTAATTGATTTTACAGGTTATCCATAAAATAATGGTAATGAGGATCTTTTTGGATTGGTCTGGCTATTTCTATATTGAATTGTAATGATTTAGGGTTTCGTTTCCCAGCTATGGAGCGTGAGTAGATCATTTTCTACATAGAGGAACCTACCAGGTCCAGCACATAAAAACTGGTATGTGGTATTTTATGAAAAACTTATGAATAGTGTTAAGGTGGCCATACAAATGGCCTATATTTAGCAAAACCCATCGGATCAGACTTGGTTGAACACCTGACTTGTAAAATTAGAACTTGGTCTTTCAGGTTTTCAAGAACCTGTTTAAAGGGCATGTCCACCCCCAAACTATAATCCCCCCAACTACTGGCCCCACCATGTAGTGTAGTTTATCCTTACCTAACATCTCAACTCCATCTGGTCTCTCTTAGTCCCCCCCAAGTTCCAAAAACTGCCCACCAGGAGGTAGCAGGTCCCTATAGGACACGCTGCTACCTGGCCTCCCGTAGATTCCTGCCATGCGTGTGCAGCCCTTCTCCCCCTCCCTCCCCCTCCCTCTCCCTCCGTTCTACTATCCCCTCCCCTAGCACAAATCCCCTTAATATTGTGCTCCCCCATGTCCCCCAGCCCAACCGCATGTTTTTTTTTTTTAAAAAGCTCCCCAAACTCTTACGTTACCTCTCCGCTTTCCTCGCGCGCACTGAATGACCGGCAGCCGACACCGTGATTGGCTGCCGCCTCAGCCAATCACAGACGCGAATGCGGTACCCGCCCCCTTCTGCTGCATTTCGCAAGCAGAGGCCGGCAGTGCGGCGGAGGATCGAGGGAGTGTAAGTAAGAGTGTGGGGGGACTTTTTAAAAAAACAAAACATGCGGTTGGGGGCTGGGGACATGGGGGAGGCTATGATATTAAATTTTTGATTTTAGGGTGGGACATAGCCTCTTTAATTCCGGAGTGGAGTTAAACTCACATAACTGCTCCCTTCCTTGAGCCAATCAGAATAATTATCAGTTTATTTACTTGGCAGATTTAGGCTGTATATACACAGATTGTCCCTTTTAGTCTGGCCAAAAATATTTTGGTTAATTTTGCCGAAATATCGTTCTTATTGACGTAATATACCAATCAATCTAAATCAATTTTTAGTAGGGCGTTCAATCCTGCAGGCTTTGATGGACCTCAAGAGGAACAGAGAAAAAAAGAGCGAACTCTTTAATCCCGATCAATGGACCATCTGTAGTGTGTCAGCAAGAATAAGGGTATCGATCTCAACAAAACAGACAGCACTATGTAATAAAAGTTCATGGGTAAAATGGAGATAATTTTGCCCTCAACCAATCAGAACGTTATGTACCATTTGAAAGCTAAACATTGATTGTTAGAGCAAAAATTAGAAACCATTTTTAACATAAGAAACTTCATTACATAGGCCTGAGAATTTTGAAGCTATTGGTTTTTTTTTTCCATAAACAGGTATCCAGGGAAACCTTTATTCTATCTTTTGCCTAAAGGGTTTTCAGAGAGAATGAAGAGAATGGAAGAATGATTTTAATACGGACATGTGAGCATAAACATTAGATTTTTAAAACGTGATTCCAGTTTCCCATACTGTTCCTCTCTTAATCTATAACATTTGACAGTGAACTTAGCGCTATAGGATTAGTGGTTGGAAGAAATTATAAATTGGAGATTAACTTATTTCTTGTACTTGATTTACTGAAAAGTTTGACTTGATCAAACAGAATTGAATTGAATTGTCTGATCTAATATGTATTATCTGTATTTTATAATGTACAGGACCCTCATACTTAAGTGGTTACTATTTCCATGAAGAATTTACTTTTGGTAATTTGTAATGACTGACTTGGTCATGTGTAATACAATACCAACCACCACCAACATACCCAATAGTTAGGGTTAAACACAGTGATTAAAATATTTTCACCACCCAAAAACCTTAAAGTGCTTTTCCTCTAATGGATGGCATGAAATGTCTGGCACTGATCTTTATTGCGGCCTACTCCTAATTCTATGGGAATGAGTTGTATACTGGCCTGGGAAGCAGGCCATTTATGAGGTTGGTGCAACATAACTTACACACATGCATCTTTCTTGCAAATACCAGTCAATGAAAATGAAGGGAAGGTGGTTTTAAAAAAAGATAATTATAATTGTTGTCCCAAGATGTCATTCAGAGTTATTACGTACTTGAATCCATCATACCTAAATTATAATTTTTGTGTTAAATTACTGGGCAAACTACACACTAAACAAATTGCAAATTTACAGAAAAATTGCTTAGAATCATTTTTGAATACTGAACAGGACTGAGAAAGGTCATTCAGCTCAGAGGGGATTCCCATATTGCTGTCTAGTTTCTAGAAAACTGTATGTAGTTTCACATCCTAAGGTTTAGTTGGGTCTTGTAAAAAACTAAAAACTGCAAACTTCCTCTGAGCAAAGTGCCAATCCCATTCCCATATTTTGCTCCCTTACAAATGTAGTGCATTGGTATGCACCTGTCAGAGGAACGGGCGAGGTGATGCGATTAGGACCGGAAGGAATAGGCACACAGGTGCAGATGCCTTTTTTATGGTAAGAGGTCATAGAAATGGCGGTGTAGTCTCAGCCTGGACACCACTGATATAAATGCGCAGTGGTGACATATTCTGTATCAATAGAAAGCATGATGATTTTTTTTAGATAAGATATTGTTCATCTTGCAAATCTTTTCCAGAAGCCAAAATACCCAATCAATGATGCAGGCTACTGGTTAGATGCTTTCAAGTCTATTTTGCTGGTTAAATACAGCACTGAAAATACTTCTTTTGTTTGTAAAAGATCTTGTCCATTAAAAAAAAATCGTTATACCTGAAAAAAATTACTTACCTAATTTTAATATCTTTAAATTAAATTAAAACAAAATGAAAGCAGCACTTGCCTCGGATGGGTTGTGTTGCTGCATGACCAGTACATGTTTTGCGCAAGTTCAGTCAATCAGTCACCCAGCCCCCTGCCAGTCTATCTGACTCTCTGAGGCAAGCAGCTCAGAATCCTAGGAGGCACCCATTGGGAGAGGAATTCCCACCGTTGCAGTTTACGTTACCAACTGCAAACATTTCCAGCTACAGCAAAACTATACATTACGGAAGAATTAGATATTAAGACCTGATGGACAGCTAAGATGTAAAGAGGTTTCAGACCAGATAGCTAAAGGAAATATGGACAGATTCAAACAAAAAAAGGAACGTGATAGCTGGGAGAAAGAGTTATAGTTCCAGTAAGGCCAATTTAAAAAAAAACAAAAAAAAAAAACATTTCCCAGGTACATATCCTTATTAACGCAAGATGACGTTTTACATCAATTCCCCCCACTATAGAGGGCTTTTTATAGTTAAAGGGCATGTCCACACCAAAATATAATCACCCCACCAACTATGGCCCCACCATGTAGTGTTTAGTTTAATCCTACCTCACAACCCCAGCTCCATAGGGTCTCTCGTAGTCCTCCCCCACAAGTGCCAAAAACTGCCCACAGGAGAGCTAGCAGGCTCTGCCTCCACCTTGCCTCAGGAAGATTTTTGCTAGCGTACTGAAGCCCTCTCCCCTGTGGGCTTTTTGAGAAATAATAAATTACGCGTTGGGGCGGGAGACATGGGGGAGAACAGCATATTAAAAGTTACATTAGGGTGGAACATACCCTCAAAGGTGTACTGACTTCCCCAGAGTACTTGTGTGTGGGTTTACACAATGCACTTGTTACTTGTCAACCCAATGGCAGTTTTTTTAATGCAGACATTTCACTCAAAACCTTTTGAAATTCCACATTTTGATGTTGTGATGAACAGTTAGCATTTTCAGCAGTCAAAATTCTGTGAAAAATTCTTTGCACCTTTGAACAAATCTATTGTGTTTAGTTAAGTATTGTGATAATAAGGGAAGTCATTTTTTTCAAAACAGTTTTTGTGGGTTTCCTCATTTTCATTTTACAGTGTGTTCTGTCTGTGTGTGTCCGTCATGAACGCATCTCAATGGTGAAGATTAAAGGTATTTAAACACACGACCAAACACGTTTTAAAATGACCAGAAGATTGCTGCGTATGTTTAGACATTTTATTCACAACATATATTATATATATACTACCAGTGTTCTCCCTGGGGTCTTTAGCCGGGCGGCCACCCGGGCTACTTTTCATTGCCACCCGGCATGAGAGAGACACTGTTGGATTGATAAAGAATTTTAGATTGTAGGTTTACTAGTTTTGCAATACCGTCTGTAGGGGTACACTTTGTCTGAGCTGCCATTGTTAAATCTGGGTTACCTTCAGATGTTCTAAACTACACAACTCCCTGCATTCTTCAACCAGAGTTTTTCAAACAATCTCGTGGGACAAAGTTAGACCCCTAACCCTATATCAATGAGCATGATGCAGGCGTAATCAGTATTCTCCATTAGAATATGAGGAAGCCTGTATGTTTCAATGTAGTATATACTTGGCATGGTTTTAAGGGCATGCAAACCTTAAAATTTGGAAAATAATTAACTAGTATAAAAATAGCAGCACATTTTAAGTTTTCCCCATCCTGTCCACACCGGCTACTTTTCATGCCAACCCGGCTGGAAAAAAATCTGGGGAGAACACTGATAATATATCTAAAAGATACATTTATATATATTTACTGTTTGCGCAATTCTACGTTTCTAACTGCTCTGGTTATCAGAATTCAATGGAAAACACTGCACATGTCAAATCCAAAAAAATTCACTGTGAAATAGGCATCGGGTCCATTTTCGGCCCAGGTGAGGTGAATTAGTAGCGCAAAGTTAGCCTATAAACCCCGCACAAGTAAGATGAGTCTAAGTCCTTTTTTTCTGCCCACAACATCCAAAACATTGAACCGGTTGAAATTGGTGTTTAAGGTTCTTCTGTTGATAATTTTTTTGTTGGTGATTGTCAGCCCAATGGGAACATTTGGTGTTGGTCTAGGATTTAGAAAAATCGACTACCCTCTTCTAGGACCCGCCTCAGACACTGAGTTGCAAGTAGTAGTTGAGAAGGTGTTTAGCAAAAGTGCAAGTGTGATCCTATGAATACGTGTGTCTTCTGTGTGATGTTCAGAAAGTCTGTTTTGTGTATTCCGTCTTTCCTATGAAGCACTGTAAGCCTACAACGAAATTTACAAACCTGCAAGAATGTGTTTTACCCAAAGAAGCCAGAAAAGAATAACACTTCAAATCTATAAAATAAGGCAAAATAAAAGCAATGTTTTGTACATTAAACTTATTATTTTAATAATAACAGGTCTGTGATTTCTGTTCAAATGATTGATAGTAAGATTGTGACTTGTTAGCTGCAGAATAAGAATCATTAGAATCCAATAACACCTCAGTGCTGGAGGGTGTCTGGCAGGTTTGCAGAGGCCTAATGTATAATACGCATGCAGTGTTTCGGTAGATACCTCCCGTAGGTGAAGCAGTTAAACCTTAAGCAGGTTATGGAAAAGAAACAGCATTTACTTTTGCCCTAACAAAAGAGGCAAAAATTCAACTAATTTATAAATTAAGAGTTTTTTTTTTTTGGGAAGGAGACATAAGAACACTGTAGCGAGAAAAAAAAAAATTACTGCTAAAAAACTACAAAATCCATTTTAAAAAGGTCCCCTTCACTCAAACACATCCCACGGCTAATGGGCCTCCCAGGTCAAAAAAAAAAAACATGAGTTCTTTGACCATATACCTAAAAGAGAGGAATCTGGACTCCAGGCTGGTGGAAACTTAATCCACCCCTAACTGTCCCCTGGTTTAAAGGAAAAAAAAAGTGTGGCTTAGCCTACAAAGTGTACAGTTACAAAAAACAGAAGGATAGGGAGAAGAGAGGTTTTGAGCAGTGCACTTTGGTAAAAGGGTGTTATATACAAGAAACATTTAAAAATTCATGTTCTTTTTCTCCTTTCAAAGGAAGGGGATACTAATTTGCTCAACTTCTATTGAGGGTTTCTTGGAAGGAGAAGAAGTCCCGGGGGGATCTGAATTTGTGAGGGGGATTAGTCCTACGGGTGAGGGAGCGAGGCCTTGTGTTACTTGCTGGCACTAATGGTGGGGGAGCCACTAAGTGCAGCTGTGGCGGGGGGTCCGATTAGGATCCCATTGTGCCTGTGTTGCTAGAAGGGCTGAGGTGGGATTTAAGGGCACACTGCTGAGGTGCAGGCATAAATGATGGCCATGTTGCCAAGTGGCTCTCAAGTGAGGGTCTGGAGGGTGATACATACGTGCTCTTCAATTTTTCCTCTCTTAGGGCAGATCGTTTCCCTCTCACGCCCGTCCACCTGCCGTAGCCTTTGCTTGCTTCTTCCTGTTCAAAGAGTTGCTATGACTGTAGTACATGCGGTTCTCGGTCCCGATCATGAACGCTAATGGTCATAGAAGCGGCAGCAGGCAGTTGCGGGTATCTGTGATACGCAAGCACGCAGTGGAAATCATCCGACCTGTGTGATCTAGAAGTACGGTAGCATCTCGTAAAGGGTCCCTCAACGGCGGTCCCAAGCCCAAAAGCCAGGATGTGGGAGCGTCCAGCCCTCGCAGCGTGGGCTCATAGCCATTAGTGGGGAGTCATCATGTGTAGGCGCGTCCAAACATGTTTAAGTCGTTCATTTGATGAAACACTACCCATTTGGAGAGGCATGGATGGCCTGCCATTGTGTGGTTGCAAGATTAACACAGTATAGAAGAGGGGGTACAAGGTGGTGGGTGTTCTATGTCTGATTGGGTGAGGCGGCTATGAGCTCAACTACCAAAACATCTGAACTCCTCTGCGGTCTCTTAACACGTTCATCACTTTTATCTTTGAATTGCAGTGGGAAGCTCGGTTTTCTTTCATTGTCTTTTCCAACACAAGATACTCAACTGTAAGCTGTTCGTTTAAAGGTGGTTTCCATATGAGAGGACAGACTGGATGACAGGCTTGCTGACTCCTGCTTCAGCCTTTGTCGTGGCTGGGGATCTTATATGGTTGAACGATCTCCTGATCTGTGCTTATTGCTGGGGTTCCCGATTAGCCTCTCTGGAATTTTCAGGTCTTTTGCCATATCCCAATGGCTTTGCCTGAGTGAGTAAATGGGGGTTTGGACTGTTGCTGCGAATAAGGTGCTTATTTGATATGGACGACTGGGGCGGATGAAGGAGAAGATCTATAGAATGATGGAGCGCTCTCTGTCATGAATCCCTGGAAAAAAGAGAAAAAAATGCTTTGTAGCTCCGGTGTACAGTACCAGAAGGGCTAAAAAAAACCAAAACTCCTTATCACCTTATTTAACATCGTCAAGAAGATACAGAGTTTACACACAATAGTAAGACATATCTGTTGTATCAATTAGAATCTGTTTGGCCATAAGAGTAAGGTTGTGGAATGTTCTGCCTGAAAATGTAGGTGGCTGAATCTCTGAACCACATCCAAAGAGGCTTGGATGTCTTTTGGACAGGCAGATATCCAGGGTTATAGCTGGTGAATCCATCTTGGTGGGGCAATATTCATTGTCTATTTTGTGGTACGGAAGTGGGTTAGTGGCATGCCATTCATTTGAATAAGACTGCTTTTTTGTTGGGTTGGGGGGGCTGGGTTTTTTGTAGAGGTGCTGAAAGTACTGTTGTGGTTTTTAAATCTTATATTAAACTATGAATGCTAGCCACCTATCATTTTTGCCCCTTTTGTTTTTACTTGCAATATATTTTCCATTTATCTCCCATCATGTTTTTATTTTGGATTCAATTATTAGTATAGGAAGTCTGTCATCCTATGATACAATGACCATGTACTTTGTTAAAAATGATTAATTAAATTTTGTGTATTTTTTACCAAGGCATAGACCAAGGCTGTATGTAACTTTTAATTAAATCACCATCATAACCATTTGCACTGCCTCATAAAAAAAAACATTGTTGCAATGACTGCAATTAACTTCACATGAAAAAAGATCAGAGCCTCAAACTAATAAAAAAGTAAGAGAATGCTCAGTATATCACAATGTCCATATACACTTGAATTGACAAGGGTAATCACCTCTCCTTCTCTCTTTCACTTTGTGAGTTAAACAGATCTTTATTTTCCTCCCGGTCATGGTTGTTTAAGAGGCGCACGTTTGGTCTCCAATTTTGGACCACTGCGGAGGAGTTGGAAAGGAAGGAGGTGTACGATGAAGTGAAGCGGTCCATGGTCATGGGCACGGTGAAGCTCTGAAGAGTGGGGCGTCTTAGAGCAAATAGGCTGTTGTGAGCTAAACATTCAGATAAGAATAGAAGATACTATTATAATCTTCCCAACAGTGGTTTAAGCTGAGCAAATTATATACATTTTTGTGGTCAAAAACAGCAGTGCAAAATGCAGACTTTCTCCAAGTTTAATTAAAGTAAAGTCACTTATTAACCTTCCCGCCAAAACAGTACCACTTTCAAATGAGGTCTAAAAGTGTAAAGAGACGCTATTAAGCAGTAACTGGCAGTTTGTTTTACTGGTCTCCCCTCCCAGCCTGCCTCCTACTTCTTTAAATATGATTGCCTTTGTCAGAGAGGAGCCAAGTCAGGGACATTGACTATGGGAGGAACCAGAGAGAGAAAAGAAGTCAGGGACATGTATGTGTCCACTTCAGATGTTTTGCAAAATGACAACAAAAGCTGATGCAAACAAAAATTTTCTGTATATCCAAAAAAATACTTTTTTTTCAGGGATAAATAGTTAATGGCACTGCTGCTTGAACCAACACGAACACACGTGGCATTGTCAACAACTAATCCTGGCAATGAAAGGGGGTATTAACTTCCAGGATCCTAAACAAGTAACAATAATCAGTGTGAATGCTTTCTGGCTTAACTCGATGCCAAATCACAAGCACAGCACCACTCCACCAAAGCAAAGACAGAAATTGCCTTGACGCTTTTAGAGGATATGTAAAAGATAGATTGCACATGTACCCTGAAATAAGCTGACCAATCAGTACGCAAGAATTTGTATTTTAGTAACTGGCCTTAATGACATTGTATGCAAAGCCCTCAGCCAGTACTACTTAGAGCATGCAACTGGCTAATCTCCAAAGGCATTGCTGCCTAAGTTCCCCAGGCCGGCGGAAGTGATTGGACTGCTAAAGTCTGGAAAGGCAAAGAGGGATTGAAGAGGAGTTTATCCAAGGGCACTGGAGAAATTTTTGAAACGCACTCTGACCTCCCCACTCTCTATCTTGGAACCTGGGATCAGGGCTGGGTTAGGGGGCATGGACCTTTCGATGTACAACAAGATATAATATAGTGTTGTTACTGCTTGAGCTAGGACTGGGTACACACAGACAAATTTTTGGCCCAAACAAAACGTTCGCCACTAGTGATCAGTGGATGGGGACAATTCATGTTGGTCACGGCAAAAGTAGCCCCGGTTCAACAGTTGACCAATAGTGCAGTCCACAGGAGACAATCCATCGCTTTGATTTACTGACCATGTCCAACGCCCGTTTGTGTAATTCCGGGCGACCAAAACCGACCGATTGACTGATACCCAGAAAATATTATGGCTGAAAAATCTGTTTGTGTGTACCCAGCCTAATCAGTTATATGGGATCTGGTAACTCATTGTTTTAGCCAACAGGTACAGATTGGAGGCAAAACCCCCCCCCCCTCTGTATTTTAAGGGACTATTTTTAGAAACAAAGTAGGCTTACTAACAAAAGTCACGTCGATACCATAATACTTATTTATAGCATATTACAACTGCCTTATTAAAGGAAGTTATTCGGGAGTTCCAGCATGCCTTGCAGCCAGGATGCCGATTATAGACTGGACTTTTTGCCTTAGAAAGGGGTATCCCATGCTGCAAAAATTAAAGCCAAACCAAAGAACCTATTTCCAGTATGAATTACTCAGGACTCTTAATATTTGTATATTGAAACAAGGAATATCTATGACCGATTTGAATGTAAGTAACCGGACAAAGAGGCAAGATGGTTATGGAATAAGAGTCGATCTCCCTTTGGTAACTTGCTTAGTGGTTAATCCCTGGATTTCCATATAATAAAGGCAGAAAATACATCTTTTTAAGGTTAAACAATTGGACTTGTGTGTTTACTCCAATACTGACAAACAAACTAACCCCTAAGTCAAGAGACAGCAAAAAGAAAGATTGAAAAAGCACACTGTGGCTGTTTAATTACACTACAGCCAGATGGCTTGTGGGCAAAAAACTGCATGATGTGGAGATGGTCCAAAAGGGCCAGTAAGGATGGGTTTGAACCTGTGAATAGAAAGAACTTATAATGACAAGTAATCATTAACCTCTCTTGTCTCTCTGCCCACACCTGACAAATAGGTCACTGGGTTTATGAAGGAAGCCATTGGAGGGGATTTGCTGATCCATGTATGGCATGCAAACAGTAGTAGTTGAGTAGAGTTGTTATGTATAGACAAATACTAGACTGATATGCCATTTTACTGATTGCATGAACAATAAGTACATATGGTTAAAGGTCAGGCACCCCCACAAAACAAAAAAAAAAAATTACACATTTTAGCCCCCCCCCCAAACCTCAAGATGAAATACCCACTGGCTCAAGTTATTGAAGGCAGATAACCAACCAGGTGATCACAGTCCTCTTTTGTGAAAGACTACTGCCTTCTAAAAAGGCCATCTCATGTAAGTTTTTGAACAAGCATGCAATTTTGCTAGAAGAAAGTGTTAAAGGAACAGCAGGTAAGCATTGGTATGGACACCCAACTAAAATGGTGTAGACTGCTGCTACCGGAAAGTACTGAGAAAAAAAAAAGGGATTTGGAATATGGATCAAGATCTGCCTTCAGGAACATCCTGTCAAGAATACCTTTTGTGTCCTGGGTTGGCGAAGTAGCATAATAAACACATTTTTATTGCGCAGGGCCAAATGTCCTCTCAGAGGACAAGAAGGCGAAAACTTTGAACAGAAAAGACGCCTCTACTCTTCCGTTTCCTGGTCTTGGGGCAGCACTGCAGGAGAACCATAAGGAGCAGAGGAGAAAGGTAAGGATTTTTTAAATACACAGTCGGGGCCAAGTAGTGGGTTAAATTTTAGTTTGGGGGGGTGACATGACTTTAATCTTGTATACATTAGATTAAAATGGGAAAAGGAAAAATATAAATCCAATATTCGCTGCATTATTTCATGCAAGGGAAAAAAATACAATATAATTTAAACGTATTATCATAACCAATTAGGGTCAATAATGTTACACTAATTAAACTACAATCATATTAATTACTAAACCTTACCAAGTAATTTGATAAGCTAGTTTTAAACTTTGAATAACTAACTAAAAAACAAGTAATGAATACCATAGTTCGTGTTTTTGAGAATGTAAAGTGTGGGTGTTGGGGAAGTGTGAGCGTAGGGTGTAGTTTTGGATGTCTATGTGAATAGGGGTGGGAATCAAGGTTGAATTTTCACATTTTGACATACCAAGCTTTTATATTATTAGATAACAATTGTCAACATGCATTGAAGATATTGCCTTAAAATTTTTTAACCAACTTAAAGAGGAACTGTGGTCCCAACATGACTTTAGGTTAAAAGTGAAGGAATTGTCCCTTGAGAGTTTTTGCAATTATTCCATTGTTTATTTGCACAGTTTTGAAGAGATTTACATTTTTGTGTGTGATAGGCACAGAATCACCAGGTCCCCTGCAATCCTAATCTGAAAACCCAGTGACAGTCAATCTGCCCGTCTCCCCCTCTGCTTGCAGCCCCTTCTCTTTAAGCCACCTGGTTCCCTCCCACTCATGGTCCCTCCTTTGCAGGCCCCACTTGGCCCCTTCCCTTAAGCCCAATGTCGGCCCGCCCACTCCGGGTGCAGTGGGCCTTCAGACCCCTCGACAGAAAACTGAGAAAACGTGTGAAAAACAGCCTTTTCAGGCAGAGTGGAAACTCTTTTACGCATGGGGAGGGTAGGGTAGGACCAACCAAATTCGAAAATGATTGTTGGTCGGTCAGCCTGAAAAGTTTGCTCGTGTTGTGGCCAGCTTTGGGAGTTTAAGAGTGGAATATTTGATGCCGGTGTTTACTATTCAGACCTTAACCATGTTTTACAAAAAGTGTTTGTGTTTTGGGCCCCATAATTATGACTTTCCCAAATAAACACTAAACTGGTAATAGCAGTAGGATCTGAATGAGTATACTATGGTAAAAACAAAACAACAATATTGTGAAACCATTTGAGAAACCTCCATCGTGGATGTGGGTACTAAATGCACCATATATCTAGAGGGATTTCGCAGTGGAAAGTTAGGAAACAGAAGGGTGGTAGCCAGGTCATTTTAACAGCTATTTTTCTGCCAAACCAAGGTAAGGCGTAAAATGTCATGGCTACAGTCAAAAACATTAATTTTTAGAAAGTTTAAGGATTAGTTGCTCTTGAAATTAGAAACTATGCACGTATATTGTTTGAGTTTTCCCATGTACCAAGACATCTGTGGAGATGCATACTGCTTTTTACAAAAATTCTTTCTATAGTAGT
This sequence comes from Hymenochirus boettgeri, assembly GCA_019447015.1. NCBI lineage: Eukaryota > Metazoa > Chordata > Amphibia > Anura > Pipidae > Hymenochirus > Hymenochirus boettgeri. The sequence goes on along the minus strand of JAACNH010003025.1, from coordinate 14,166 downwards.
CGCATATGTGAAGCATTATGATTTAACATGTGAGTCAGTTGCAATTTCATTTTAGCCTTACAAATCATTTCTTTAGGTCAAGGCCAACTAGCTCTCAAAGTCATTACTGAGCGGGTAAAGCATTTTCAAGTCAGAGAACATTGTCTGCACCGGAAAATGCTATTCTGATCCATTGAGATTTCATTTCTCTTAATAACGGGAGTTTTCTTGGTGCAGGAAGGCTTCAAAAACACTGTAACTCAGGACTGTTGAGGACGTGTGCCCAAAATAAATAAAAAAAATCGTCTTTCTCTAATGACGACAGGTTCAGAGCACTTATAGCTTCTGGTGCTATGAAATGGAACGATTCTCAGCTGGCTGCACATCCATCTACAGATGGTACACCTGGAGATAGATGGTGCTTTGTGGAGTATAAACAAGGGAGCTCAGCTTAAGCAATGGTTCATGCGTGTGACACTCTGTCTGATAAAGGAGAAAAGGATGACACAGGTTGATCCATGGAAAGGATTTGATACATCTTGGTATGCTTCGATGAAGAGCCGGATTCTCTACATACAGTGTAATTTGGATGCCAAAAAGAGTTATACATATGTTTTGTATGCATCTGATTTAATTTAGTGTAAATTTTTTTAAGGGTACAGCACCCATTTTTTATTGTGTCTTATTTTTGTGGATTTAAAAAATGCATGTGTGCACTCTACATGCAAACCCTAGTTGAGTGGATTGATAACCAAAATCCTGTCAGATACTTAGAATTAGGGCTACGCATACTCTCCAACCTTCTCTCTTGGATAGGTTACACTTATAGAAAAAAACATGGGAGTAGGCTGCAGGTGTGTCTAATAAAATTGAATCGATCTTAGCACAGCTCTGGGCATTAATTCTCAATAATGTGCCTATTGAAACAGTGAGGCCAGGCCCCAATAGTTCATAGACAAGTTTTGGAAACATGAATTCTGGGGATAGCAGAGAGCAAACCAAAATTTCATTCCGTCGGTTCAATAGAATTTCTTTTAAATGGTTGTTGTAAGTAATCAGGGTTCAATCTTGGGTTCTTTCTGCAAATTGCAATGCTTGCAGTCTTTTCTGGCCTCTCATACCATTCCCACATTGATGCTGGGGGAAATATAAGCGCATAAGTCTTGTTAATAAGGTAAAATTTATCAACAGCTACAGCAATGAGAGTAGAGACAGATGAATGATTTTGAGTTTAAAGCTTCCGGAACTCGATGCACGATTGTAACGAACGGTCGTTTCAGACGATTCAATCGATCCGTGTCGACGACCCTTTATCGGCCGAACGGCTGTTTGGTCTGGGACGTTTGCCCAACGCCGACCAGGCTTTCGGTGGATATAAAGTGCCCATAACTTTATTATTGGCGCTAACGAACGTGTCGTACACATCATTTTCTTCGGGTGTACCTTGCGGGACCCGCGTTCGGCACGGGAAAAGAAAGTTCTCTTTCTTAAAGACTCTGTGTTAAAACAGCATATAACATATGTATAACTTTTTTTTAGACACTGAAAAAACCCTACTTGTGAAAACATGTAACATAAATTGTAAGCCTCTAGACACCCCCTATACAGGTAAAGTTAGACCAGGACCTTCAGAGCCGTAAATAAAAAATTAAGAAACGCACCCCACTGAAGTAGGGCTAACGTGGTCAGTGCCACATTTGTTTATAGAGGAATCAACAAAACCTCAATTTCAGGTAACGAGACTTCCTTTTTCTCTCGTCTCTCTTGAAAAGCTGGTGTAAGAAATCCTCTAACATCTCTCTATTGTTTAGCATTTTAACCAAATTTAATAGTTGCTCTCTTTGCCTACTTTTTGATTGAAGGTGAAAGATATGGCATCTCCTCGAAGCTCTAGAACTATATGAATTCCTGTTATTGCCCCCTAGAAGTAGATGATAACTTGACTATATATCATATGCAAACAAATTGCTTTTAATATTCAATACAAGACCATGAAGTTTGGAATACCATGCTAGAGAAAGTGGTCTGGCAAGTCATGTGGTGGTAGGGGAATCCTGGAAAACTCCTGGAGCAGTGGTCTGCTAAACAGGTCAAGTTTTCCACAAATATCCAGCTTGTGTGGATCCATTTGCATCTGCTGTCAAAACAAGAGCGGCACATGGGCAAATGCGATAAATGTTTGTATAAATACGTAGTTTAATCATTTTAGCTGTAAAGTGTCTACAGTAATACGTTTAGATCTAAAGACAGAATTTAATGGATTATTTACATATAAGCTCTAGGATTTATTGCAACAGAAGAAGTGTACATACTAAAGTATGTGTCTATTAACAGTTTTGTTTGGAAATAAAAACAAGGAGAAAAAAAAAATAGAATTGCAGAAAAATTAACTTTTATTTAGGTTGGCTTACACCCTGGATATTTTCTATATCCAAGCACTCTCTAAGCATTGTGCTTGTGACAGTGTGCCCACAGGTTAATCTGTGCATACACAAAAATCTGGCAGAACCAGGAACTGCATTTGTAGTACACCAAATTAAAGCATCACATGATACAAAATTAGAGGGCACATTGGGTATACTACAATAACAACACATCAAACAATGTTTAATTGTATCCAAAATTCAAATAAGATTTTTGTTTATTATTAACATGTTAGATTTGGTAACATTGCAGCATTTGTCTTCCACACTGAATGGTGGGTGCAACATACCAGAGTTTTCCAAGGTGCAAACTTCCCTGTCTTCTATTTAAGACAAGGGAACATCCAAAATATATGTAAAGAGAATGGAAATTGTTTGAAGTAACTACAGTTACAATTGTATCTACTAACATCTGATTCAAATTAACATAAGGACAACTACCATTATGGTAGAATGTAGTTTACAGTGTGTACAGACAGAGCATTGGTGTCTTAATTTAGGGATGTCATCATGTGACAGTGTTAAATAGTGTTGAAAGGATTATATGTAGTATAATATTTATAACTGTATTAAATCCGCAGCATTATGGATAATTTATCCCTGCAGGTTTCTGGGTATTTCCTTAGTTCTGCTGCCCTATATCAGAGTATGCATTCTTAGTGTTCTGCTGCCCTCCTACCGAGAGTGTGCATAGTTAGTGTTCTGTCGTGCCTTCCTACCAGAGTGTGCATAGTTAGTTAGGTTCTGCTGCCTTCCTATCAGAGTGTGCATTGGTCATTAGTTCTGATGGCCCTCCTACAAGAGTGGCATAGTTAGTAGTCTGTTGCCTTCCTATCAGAGTGTGCATAGTTAGTTAGTTTGCTGCTGCCTTCCTATCAGAGTGTGCATTAGTTGTTCAAGTAGTCTTCTGCTGTTCCTCTGTTCTTCTATCCTACTCCAGAGTGTGCAGTTTGTAAGTTCTGTTGCTTCCTACTCGACTGTGCAGTTAGTTAGTTATACTGCCTTCCTACTAGTGTGCATAGTTTGTTAGTTCTGTTGCCTTCCTGCTAGATGGGTCAGTTAGTTAGTTCTGCTGCCTTCCTATTAGATTGTGCAGTTAGTTAGTTCTGCTGCCTTCCTACTATAGTGTACATAGTGCATTAGGTCTGCTGTCCTCCTACCAAGTGTGCAGTTATTCTGTCGCCCTCTTCCCAATGTGTTTGCTGAACTCCTACTAGAGTATGCGTAGTTATTTCTGCCTGCCCCAATAATCTCGGCCTAACCATCAATTATTCAGGTAATAAGAGGGAAAATAAAACCAATCAAAGTATCAACTTTATCAATTTCAAAGATTGTTCAAATGAACACAGAGCTGCAGCTATGAAAACCAGGTTCTAAAGCTAGTACATATACAACCAATCTGACCCCGAAGTTGCTGGAAAGAAAGCTTATCCAACATTCAGAATCTAAACACTTTTCCATACTCTTACCTCTTTCAGTATGTGAAAAAACTAAATGTCTCATGATATGCTCAGTATGTCTACACAGTAACAACAAGGGGCAATGATGTCCCATTGGCCAGTAATAATTCTTTCCAACTCGCCATAGGTTTTGAATACAGAACCTTACCATATAGTGTGTTGCACATTTTGAGCCTTGTATATTCCCCTCTGTTGTAATAATGTTCTGTCTTCACATTATCTAACCAATGTTCCCGCTTTGGTATCCCTCCCAGCACTGTCAGACTGTATCACAGACAGCCTGTGAAAAGGTTTACTGATCTACAGGGCATTCATTAAATGTTTCTGCTTTCTTCACCAGAGTCTGCCTAAAGCATTATAACACCCTCCCACCATTTGAAATATAACAGAAGCGGACGGAAGCATCCTTCATTATATGGGCATTTTCCTTTAGGTTTTTGTTACAGTTCAGTGTTTATAAGTCAATACATCAGCTTGGAACTAACAAAAGCTCAACATGCAAATAATGCTTAAAGCTTCTATACCAGCGACCTTACCACTTGTTTTTAATGCAATCTGTTCTTAAAAACCATTACAAAGTAGGAATAACTTTTTATACTCTATCATGCTGCTAAAATAAACACTCTATACTAGCTGTGCAGAACCTGTGCTACTACACAAGATCACTTATGGGCTTAAGAGTTCAAGTTACCGTAACACAAGGTCTACATGCCCCCAATCCCAATCTTCTACAATCCATCATTTGTTAAAGTCCGATCACATAGAAGACCATAAATCATGTGTTGGACACCCCTGCTCTACATATAAATAGTTAAGTGCCCAGTTCTTTACATCTTTTGGCTGTACAATGCATCATGACTTTGCCATTAAAGGAGAACTAACCAGCAGGTGATTCCACTAATTAAGAAACCAGAACGGTGTTAAAAACTTTCAGTATGCTTGGTTTCACAAGTATATATACATGCAAATACACAGTCTCCAGTTGCCGACAGCATCTTCTGCAGAAAGGACATGTGGTTCAGGGAAAGTTTATTTGGGCAAAGAGATTTGGCTGATTGGATGTCCTCTTTGATTAGCCATTTAGGCGGTTGGGAGGTTATAGGGGTATCATTATATACAGGAAGGGATCTAGTCACGTCGCTTTTCAGTTATTTTAATTTTTCACAGCATTTGTAGTCAAATCTCTCTGCAGAAATGCTTTGCAACAAGCAAGAAATGTTGGCCTCTCTGGAGAATCCATTTAAATATTGATCTAATCAGTACAACATGTTCTCCTTTAATGTGTGCAAAATATCTGAATAACTATTACTAATTGGGCGGCTTGTAGCATGCAGCCACTGTCTTGACCTCAAAAAACTAAAGCAAGGCTTTTACCTTCATCTTCTGCTGGTGATGGTTAGATTTGCCAAGCTATCTGCACGTGTACTGCACACCACTTTCCTGGTTTTCTGCAAAACAGGGAAACTGGAGTGAGTGCTAGAACAACACTTTGGGATTGCTAGGTATATGATCCTACGCAGATGCAAGGGCCTAGATCAGGTTGTTTTACTTCTTAACGTTTGTGTATGCCATTATTGAACTTGTAATTCATAAAACTGTGATGTTTATACTTTGCTTTATGGTGACATTGACTGATGTTTTCAAAGGTACATATTTTAGATGGTTGTTTTTGTAAGATGAGATTGGTACTATATGAACAAAATGTCCCATACTTCAGAGAGAGAGGTAAAGAAGGAGAGTGCAGATTCATGCAGGAATATCGGTATATAACTATATATGGGAGATGCTGAAATTTAAAGCCCTTTTAAAAGGTTAAACTTGGACCAGGAAAATGATAACACTGAATGCTTACCAATCACTATGGGCGTTATGTGCACTGGACTGACCAAATAAAAGTCTCATGCCATTGTTCAAAGGTTATATCTTATGAAGGTATATTAAATTATTTATATTTTAGGTATTCCAACTTTACTCTTACGGACGTTCCTGTATGGATCAGTTACCTACAGACGAGAAGCAGAGTATATTAGTCATTAACTAACACCAACTAAGATTTCATAAGACCGTAAAATCATATCAAATTGTAATGTTTGCTTTAAGGGTGGTTTATTTTGTAACTATAAAAAACCACCATAAGGTATGCAGTAGAAAACTCTTATTTCCCATAACAACTTAATATACAAACCCCTGTGTCTTTTGTAGGAGGGGTGAGAACTTGGCCAGGCCTGCTTGTGACGTCCATGGGATTTGTTGCTGTGAAGAAATAAAATTACAATCGTTCAATACAAATCTGGTGTTGCCACACTGTAATTCTATAAATGCTATCTACCCCATATTAAACAGATCAGAATGCCATGATATGCAAGCTTTCCTTAATATCAAAATACTTTTCAATGTAAAGGCTAACAGACATCATATCTTTGAGACCCTGTTTAAATACTAAAAAAAACAATTTTCATTAAGGGACGTTCAGTGGAAATTATCAATATTTGTTAAATTGTATTTTGTTGTAATACTTGTTAGTTATTCTACTATTCTCTCCCATTTTGAAAATCAGTTGATTTCATACCCTTTGCTGTTCCCTGCTGTTGACATTAGTGAGCTGGACATTCAGGTTTCTAACGGTCCTTCTTTTTCCCAGGATGCACCCATCCTTGGAATGTTTCCTAACAGTCACTTCTACTGATTGGCTGTTGGATGGGTCAAAGTTGCTCAGATCTCTACTGAGCACACTGAATCAACCCAGGCTCGGGTCAAGGGCAATACTATAACGGTCTCTATAAGGGTCCTGCAAACAGAAGTCAGTATTTTTGGTTGCCTTATTTTATACAGACAAAAATGCTGAAGGTGCAGATTAAGTGATTGGGATGGAAAAAATCTGCTCTTTGTTCTGAAAGTACATGTATTTCACTGAACTTCCCCTTTAATTAAACCAATGTAAAAAGGTGATATTCTACTCTAATTTATCCCAGTTTCAAAAGTAAATCCTTCTTCTAATCCAAGCTTACCTTCGGCTGGAACGCTCCCTGGAGAGAGAACCAAGGACCTGAATGTGGAAGCATTGGTGGCATCCCTGGCATAGGAGTTGTGTATGTTGGAAAGAACTAGAAAATGAGAATTCAATTATAAATCTATATATTTTTTAAATATTAAAGGAACAAATGACGAAGAAAGCATTTAGCTTTGCCATTAGGTACACTACTGCAACTGAAAAACAACATTTACAGTGGAGTGGGAAGCATGAAGTGCAGCAAATACAAATCACAAAGAAATGTAATTAGTGTGGAGGCCGGAATGCAAATATTGCAGAGTGCTCTAAAAGTAGTTGAAAGTCAGTGATTATTAGGTACAGTCAGGCTTGGCCTCAATACAAATGTCAGTTGAGATGTTGTATGTCACATGGAAATATTAAATTGTTTCTATGGAAATGTCAGCGGGCTTTACTGACATCCATAGGGCAGACAGGAACCTGTTGAGCCAAATAAGCTTGTTTTGACATCTATAATGTAATGGAGAGCTCTCCTCTACTTTTCCACCAAACTCTGCTTTATCAATTTACAATTAGGAACAGCTTCCTATTTCCCAAGTGAGACTAGTTTTACCATATCTAATATAAGAATACATACCATTAGCATATCACACTTTTAAAACAATCTAGTAGATAGCTGCTTGTAATGAATTTATATGTAATCTTTTAATATACATATTGTATGGTAAATGTTCCGAAATCAACCATATTATTTGGTCATCTATTTATTTGCTTAATTCACCAAAGCAGTTTTAATATTATAAGCATTGATACACCATTGTGTACTGTTAACCATTATAATAATGATGTATAATAATGAGGTATGGTAACTAAGTATCAATCATACTAATATGATTTAAAAAAAACAAAAAAAGGTTTCAAATCAATGCAAACAAAAAAGGTTAAAACAAAAAAAGTATGTTGCACAGGTTTATACAGTAGATTTCAGGAGGAAAAGGGCTCTGATAGGAACAGTCACGTTGATGCTTTTCATTAGAGTAAGAGAGAATCAAACTGACAGATTCTATCATTTAAAATGAAGTGAGAGCATCTATTCTTACCATTAACTTTGATCTTACAATAAGGAGGTTAGCTAGGTTATGGCTCACACAAGTCACCATTAGCTATAACTGTTGTATAGTTCTTGCCAAGCACGGGCATTTCAAACACTGACAGTGTAAGTAATATGTGATTGTTTTCTCTAAACTGATTAGGCCAATAGAACAAGAGGGAATTGCACAGTGACACGTTCATAAATATTATTTAACAAAGGAAATTCTGTATTATAACATGGTTGACAGTCTCATGCCAAATCCACATTATATTACTATATAACATGCGCCTAACGTAAAATCTCTATGTACAAAATGTAGAAGGGTTAGATGGTTGGTTCAATATTTATACTCATTGAAAAATAAATCTCTCCTCCTCCATAAATGTTCAGTAAAGAATATTAGCATATGTCCTCTACTATATAACATATAGACTGAAAATAAAAGGGTATTGCCATGCATGAAAATAACCATTTTAATTAGGTAAATGTCACTTTAACTATAAAACGGCAAAAATACAGTGTGAGCTTCTTCCTAAAGAGAATAATTCAAGTTATGGAGTCCATTACGATCGCATGTGTACCTACAATTTCCAAACATGCGTTGGTAACCATATACACAAAAAACATGTGCGTAGGGCAAATGGTATCGGCTCCCTTCAACTTTAAGTAAAGGAGCCGATACAAACCACTGGAAAATTTCCATTGCAAACCAGAATCCGATAAACCAACAGCGGTAGTTCATAGGTCGTTTAAATACCTTGCTATAGATTGGAACATCCTGTTGGATATGTTGGGATTTGTCGAGTATCTTATAAACATGCAAAGCAGGCCGCAGAAACAACATACCATGCACTCCTTATCTGATTGCAAACTATAAAGTATGCTATATAACAGTACTACAATAGAGAAGAGGCGTTGTTATTGTATCAAAAATGGGATGTCCAGCCTGCAGCCACGGATGTTTGTAAACTGCAACAGCATTCGCTAGCACTCAGGGAATGCTGGGAGTATTTTGGAAAACTTAAAATGGTGCTGAGGAATGAATTACAAGAAAGCAGATACAAGCCTCAGTTCATTCTGTAGGCAATTTGTTTTTAGATATTCAAAGGAAAGTGTGGCAGACAGTGTAATTTAATAATTGAAGTGCACTTTTGACATTTAAAATGTTTGCAACCCAGAGAGGAATTGAACAGTGGGGGATAAGCAAAGTATTAGTGAACATTTGTAAGAAGGTGAAGGCATTACATTTTGGTTAATAAATAATGAAACTCACGCTGGAATGACGGAAATAAAGTTGTCTAACTTGGGAGTATACTTGTCAAACTAAAATGGAAGAAAAAAAAACAATGGGAAATGGGTATATAATTTTTACTGTAAATAATGCTTTTCAAGGAGAAGTTACAACCAAAAACATGTTTTTCTTTGTGTATTGCCACTAATTAGCTGAAATCAAATGGTGTACCTTTACTTGGTCTGCAATGGTTTGTGGTAATTGACAAATGTAAGTGGGATACACATATACGACCCCCCCTGGGTAGTTTTTTATGCGGCTCAATGATATTAGGTAAGTAATACACCTTTTGATTTAGCTTAACAAAGAAAAGTTGTTTTTTTTCCCTCTCATCCTATACATCTCCTTTTACAACATAAAGGCTGGAAGTATTTCAAAAAAACATTTTAATCAGCCAGTGCTAAAAGAAGTCCAGTTGAATGTACCCTGGAAGTTAAATAACTAAGACTGCTAATCTACGAGCCATACTGATGGATTTTTTTTGTACAGCATTAAATTAAAACAAGTTTTAGTTTTTTTTTTAAAAATATTCTTACACTGAACTTAATTTATGTTTCCAATTGGATTTTCCTGTACTATTACACTGTATGTGAGTATAGGTACTTTATTAAATTCCACCCACCTTTATTTATTGCTAAATCACCACTGTTTACTTAAAGCTACAGTTTATTTCAGGGAATATAAAATGTTAAGATTAAATTCCCATCAGTTGGTGGTGTGGTTTTTTTTTAAACTTTTAAAAAAAAAATCTTATATAATTTGTTAAATCTGTTTCTATTCAATGTACCGCAAGTCTATAATATATAACATAAACACTGCCGGCAGCCACGTTAAGAATATGCCTCAACAGCTACATAAGAAACTAAGTGTCATTATACTTAATTAATGCACAACCAGATCCAATTATAACAGTTCTGAAAAGTCAACTACATTTTTTTTTTTATCATACTCAAACAGTGACTGAAATGAATAACAATATACTAATTGACTACTGAATACATCATACGAATCAAGACAAATATTTGAACAAATAGATATATTCATAACATATACAACATGCCAGATGAAATTAAGCAGTAAAAATAAAAAGATAAAATGCTAAGGCGTGTGACTGCTTTAAATTCATGATAGTATTTTACAGGTCAGTAGGATTTTCAGTAAGTCTTTAATATACTGCATGGCTATGTATGCGCACAACTCGGCCAAAACTGAAGGTTTCTAGGACTCTGAGGAAAACATTTCATAATGGTTAAGAATGCATGTATGATTTAAAGTTGTCTGTGTGTTGTTTAAGAGCAAAGAGAACCATTACGTGACCTATGTAGATTAGGCCCATTATGTAAACCAAAAGTCTTCCCCTGTGCACACAGCCCCTTTAATCACCAAAGCTAAACAAGTGGAGAGGAGGGAAGTGGATTTGACTTAGATGCTTCTACTTATCCTCACATTTCGGGCTGGGGTACGCACCATTGGGGGTGCATTTGGCGGCAAAAGCTGCGTCGGGGAAGGCTGGATTGAAGGGGTAAATGTGTGCTGGTGCGTGTGTTGGTGCGTGTGTTGGTGCTGGTGAACTTCCCCCTCACAGAGGCACAGAGCTAAGAGGGGCACCTGCCGGGTCGAAGACTGAACCAAAAAATCGATTATTCAGCTCCTGCCTGAGAAGTTCATGATCTAGAAGACAGAGAGACAAAAAAAGACACAGAGGCCCATCGGCCCATCAGTTTCCCCCAAAGACATAGAAGAAAAAGCGCAGATATTCACCTGGTCATTCCCTGTTTCTTGCAGGTAGGCTGTGTGGTTTTCTACGTGAGACTCATTGGAGGTAAGAGAGAGTGCCTGTGACAAGTACCAATCAGAATCTCCCGAATGAGCTGGCAATACATGATTGGTTGGTTGTGAATGAAATCAACAGGGCTGGTATCTAAAGACAAAAAGAACAACCAGAGTCATCTCAGGAGAAAACCAATGGGGGCTTTTTAAATGCAATACAACAAGCTTACATCTTCCATTTCCCTATTACCCATTTATATAAAAACTAGTTTTTTTTGGTTACATTATTCAGATGAACAGATAAAATGACCTTAACTAGCATTATTATGTGTTTTCTGGAAAACGCGACAGTGATCAAAAAGTGTAGTGGGTTATAATTAAAGGAAAGACATTGCTGGAAAACAATAACTATTCACCTTATAAATATAAATTAAAATATTCAGTCACTGTCATAAATTTGAAATAATAAACTCTTTAACATTACTTGTACCAATAATGCATTATCATAACCCCGCCTTCTAGGTGTTTATTCATGTAAACAAACCATTTAACATCCATTCCAGTCATATACAAACATTCATTCTTAGTGCATAAGATTATTCATCATAAGGTTCATACACATGTGATTGCGGTGCCGACCGGCGACGCACTATTTAGTGCCCATAACATCGGCTGTGTATGGGCAGGGACTTTAGTAGGCGAAACGTGCGATCGTTCAGAGATCCGCCCGGAGGATCGGGCATGATCTCCAAACAAACGGCCATTTGGCCGAAAAAATGCCATACAGGGCCGATTATCGCCCGAAACGGCTGTTGTGTATACTCCATAGTTTGGCTATCTGATCATCCCCTATATGTTTTCATATGAAAACATGGACATACTGTAACCTGGATAGTAATGTGCTTGCATAGCTAGTTTTAGATTCCAAAGGTTATTAATGTTGCTTATTACACAAAATCACAGCACAAGCTTCGGTGAATGTTAATGCACACACCCCTTTAGCCACATAAAATAAACAAAACTTCAGAATATTCCTAGATAGCCTTCCTTCCGCTGATTATTTTATGGATGTTTAATTTATTTGCACTTGACAGGCCTATAAAGCAGAACGGAGATTAGGTGTACTGTGGTTTTTAAAGGCTTAGGACAAGAGCACTTTAAATGGAGTACAACAGTTTGAAACAGATTAAGTGTGGATCTTTCAAGGACAAATTGTATAGCACACTGTCTGTCGGGATTTTAAAGACTGTTATAAATGGTATGTCCAGGTTATCGCTTTGTATTTAAAATCACGGCAATTCTGATTGTTGCCTGTACTACAGAAAGCAGTTTTTTTATTTCACTTGTTTCAATGCAGATTTAACACATACAAAAAACCCGAAAATGTATTTATTAGATGGAGTTAAACTCCTTGCCATGAACTTTGGAAAATTAAAACGTGAAGTATATTGTTTGCAATGTTCCAGTGTTGGGCTGGTTTATATGACCAAAACTGAAAGTTAATAAATTTCCCTCAAGGCTATAGTACTAAACTAATATTTTCTTTAAGTAGTTAGGCTATACACTTCCCATTTCCCACTAGTAGCCTGAAGTTACCGACTCCCTTTTTTGGATGACAAAAGCATCTGTATTGGTTTATGGAGGGGATTATCTAAGATGTTCTAGCATGATAATGACAGACTGCTTTACATTGGGAGGCACAAATCCACCGGATCGAACACAACTACAACAAATAACAATATTTTTGACACCCAGAGAAATGAGCTTCTAGTTCTCCTACTAGGAGTTACACTACCAATGTCATTTTTCTTACTTGCAGCTGCCATCAGTTGATTACGCTTAGGGTATATCATGACAACACCATAACACATTATATATAAACACAAGCAGGAGCCATGATGTCAACCAACTACAATTTTTAGGGGGGAAAAAGTGCCATTTCCTGTGACTGAAAGACAATTAAGAATGTTCCTGACATCCTTAACAGGGTAACTGTGGTCCAAAAATGACAAGTAAATTAACAGGAATTGCTTTCCTGGGATGTTTGCATTTACATTTCATTATTTATTCTTACCATATGTTTACAGATCCCCTGCACTCCTGTCTGGAATAGACCATTGTGACAGTCCCTCTTAGTAGGTGCCTGCGTGGGTTCTAATTTTCCAGACCCGCACCGACCCGAAAACCCGTACTGCACCCGACCGCACCCCGCTTTTTCTACCCAAAACACGCGACCATCCCATTTATAGTTTACTTCCTAAAATTTTGTACAGGGAATTAAAAAAAGTCTTAGTTAAACTAAAGTTTTATTCATAACGAAAAATGTTTATAGAACCAGAACACTACTGACCACTAAATATATAGCATCGGTCTTTCAACTTGCCAGGCATCCAAAGTGTGAAACTAGCAACTCCCCGCACTCCACTTCCCTGAAAAAGCCTCCTGAATATGTAAGTGCGTTAGTTGAATGTGGGAGTTATAGTTTTTCAACAAATGTAGGCCGCACACAGTGGAGTATTCCTGGTATTATACAATGTAACTTTAATAATATGTCCCTGCACTGTGCCCATCTACCTACCCTTGGGCGCTCTAATGTTCCCCACTATCAACCCATGTGCGCTATACTGTCCCCAACTACTACCTACCGCATGGGGCCCTACTGGTCCATAACTTCTACGCTACCCATGGGGCTGGCTCACTGTTATCCTCAACGCTACCTACCGCATGGGTCTCTACGTCCCTACTACCTAACCATGGGCTGAGTCATTTTAAAATCTTGTATCGCAACTATTTTATTTGTTATATGGTGACAGGGATAGGTACCAGTGTTATCGCAGATGGTTTTAAAAAACACTCTTGACTCCGCAGCATTCCTGGCTATAGAGTGACTGCTGGAGTCACGAGTTTTTCAAAAATCTGCTAGATCTGCTGTTACCTATCCGTGATTTATAACGCTATGTCCGGCAGAATATACATGTTAATCTCCCCATTGTCTAAACTTGCATTTGGGAACGTAAAGTTACAATGGCACAAACTTGATGTACAAGGAACTATTGTCCAAAACAATCTACCTATTTTCGATCGTGTGGCAATAAATCAGGTTGAAAAATAGGCAGATTGTTTTGGACAATAGTTCCTTGTACATCAAGTTTTGTTTCAAG
>JAACNH010003024.1:0-32429 GCA_019447015.1 Hymenochirus boettgeri | reverse complement strand
GGTGCATATGCCAGGATGGCAGAGATTATTCATGGTGCATATGCCAGTATGGCAGAGATTATTCACGGTGCATATGTCAGGTTGGCAGAGATTATTCATGGTGGATATGCCAGGATGGCAGAGATCATTCATGGTGGATATGGCAGAGATTATTCATGGTGGATATGCCAAGATGGCAGAGATTATATGCCATCCTGCATATCACCCGTGATAATTCATCTGCCATCCTGTCATATGCACCGTGAATAATCTCTGCCATCTTGGCATATTGCACTGTGATAATCTCTGCCATCCTGGCATATCCACCGTGAATAATCTCTGCCATCTTGGCATATCCACGTGAATTCTCTGCCATCCTGGCATATGCACCGTGAATATCTCTGCCATTTGGCATATCCACCATGTAAATTCTCTGCCATCTGGTATATCACCCATGAATGATCTTACCATCTTGGCATATCCACCATGAATTGATCTCTACCATCTTGGTATATCCCCCGAATGATCCCTGCCATCTTGGCATATCCACCATGAATAATCTCTGCCATCTTGGCATATCCACATGAATAATCTCTGCCATATCCACCATGAATGATCTCTGCCATCCTGGCATATCCACCATGAATAATCTCTGCCAACTGACATATGCACCGTGAATAATCTCTGCCATACTGGCATATGCACCATGAATAATCTCTGCCATCCTGGCATATGCCACCGTGAATAATCTCAGCCATCCTGGCATATGACATGTGAATAATCCTGCCATCCTGGCATATGCACCGTGAATAATCTCTGCATTTGGCATATCCACCGTGAATAATCCTTGCCATTGGCATATGCACCGTGAATAATCTCTGCCATCTTGGCATATCACCATGTTATAATCTCTGCATCCTGGCATATCCACCATGAATGATCTCTGCCATCTTGGCATATACACCATGAATGATCTCTACCATTTGGCATATCCACCATGAATGATCTCTGCCAAGCTGGCATATCCACCATGAATAATCTCTGCCATCTTGGCATATCCACCATGAATGATCTCTGCATCTTGGCATATCCGCCATGAATGATCTCTGTTATCGTGCTATCCACCATGAATGATATCTGCCATCTTGGCATACCACCATGATGATCCTGCCCATTGGCATTTCCACCATGAATGATCCCTGCCATCTTGGCATATCCACCATGAATAATCTCTTACCATCTTTGGGCTGCATCTTTCTTCCTTGTTGAAATGAATCCAATCTCACCGCATCCTTATATAAAACCACCAGAATAACATGGTTTATAAAGAAAGAGATCAGTCATGAGAAATCACCCGTTACTGTCATAGTATATATCAATATCTGTCATGCTTGACTGCCATATAATACTGGGAAATGGGAATAGCTGATCAGCCATGAACCAGAATTTGACTTAGTCCGTTATAAATAGAGCTTTGTTGTCAGTGCCCAGTAATGCTGTGATATAATAAATAATATCCCCTATTCTTAAACAACTGGAGAGATTATATGACTAAGTCCTGGTGGATTCCAACCCGATGTATCAGATCAGAAACACAGGAAATATCTCTGTACATCTCAGTCATTGTCCTGTTCTTGGTTAGACGCACACACATGCTCCCCTACCACACCTTCCTTCTGTGAAATGGGTTCATCTTCACTCATTGTATCTCAGCCTTTGTATGTGTCAGACTTCTGCCTTTTGTACTATAATAATAACTGCATATACATAGAAATAAAGAAAAGACGGCCAAGGCCAAGGCCCATATGATCTCATACTATCATTATAGTTGCATGTTTATGGGGTGTTATACCAATGGAGGTTAAGGGTGTTACTACCACATGGAGGTTAGGGGTGTACTACACATGGAAGGTTAGGGGTTACTACCACATGGAAGGTTAGGGGTTACTACACCGGAGGTTAGGGGGTTACTACCACATGGAAGGTTAGGGGGTTACTACCACATGGAAGGTTAGGGGTTACTACCACATGGAAGGTTAGGGGGTTACACCACATGGAAGGTTATGGGTGTTACTACCACATGGAAGGTTAGGGGGTTACTACCAATGGAAGGTTAGGGGGTTACTACCACATGGAAGGTTAGGGGGTTACTACCACATGGAAGGTTAGGGGGTTATACCACATGAAGGTTAGGGGTGTTACTACCACAGGAAGGTGGGGGTTACTACCACATGGAAGGTTAGGGGGTTACTACCACATGGAAGGTTAGGGGTGTTACTACCACATGGAAGGTTTGGGAGTTACTACCACATGGAAGGTTAGGGGGTTACTACCACATGAGAAGGTTAGTTGGGGGTTACTACCACCAAGGTTAGGGGGTTACTACCCACATGGAAGGTTAGGGGTGTTACTAACCACATGGAAGGTTAGGGGGTTATACCACCCATGGAAGGTTAGGGGGTTACTAACCACATGGAAGGTTAGGGGTGTTACACCACATGGAAGGTTAGGGGGTTACTACCACATGGAAGGTTAGGGGGTTACTACCACATGGAAGGTTAGGGGGGTTACTACCACATGGAAGGTTAGGGGGTTACTACCACATGGAAGGTTAGGGGGTTACTACCACATGGAAGGTTAGGGGGTTATACCACATGGAAGGTTAGGGGGTTACTACCAAGTGGAGGTTATGGGGTACTACCACAGGAAGGTTAGGGGGTTACTACCACATGGAAGGTTAGGGGTTACTACACATGTAAGGTTAGGGGGTTACTACCACATGAAGGTTAGGGGTTACTACCACATGGAAGTTATGGGTGTTACTACCACATGGAAGGTTAGGGGGTTACTACCACATGAAGGTTAGGGGTGTTACTACCACATGGAAGGTTAGGGGGTTACTACCCCCCATGGAAGGTTAGGGGTGTTACTACCACATGGAAGGTTAGGGGGTTACTACCACATGGAAGGTTAGGGGGTTACTACCAATGGAAGGTTAGGGAGTTACTACCACATGGAAGGTTAGGGAGTTACTACCACACATGGAAGGTTAGGGAGTTACTACCACATGGAAGTTAGGGGTGTTACTACCACATGGAAGGTTAGGGAGTTACTACCACATGGAAGGTTAGGGGTTACTACCACATGGAAGGTTAGGGGTGTTACTACCACATGGAAGGTTAGGGAGTTACTACACATGGAAGGTTAGGGAGTTACTACCACATGGAAGGTTAGGGAGTTACTACCACATGGAGGTTAGGGAGTTTACTACAACTGGAAGGTTAGGGGGTTACTACCACATGAAGGTTAGGGGGTTACTACCACATGGAAGGTTAGGGGTTACTACCACATGGAAGGTTAGGGGGTACTACCACATGGAAGGTTAGGGGTGTTACTACCACATGGAAGGTTAGGGGGTTACTACCACATGGAAGGTTAGGGGGTTACTACCACATGGAGGTAGGGGTGTTACTACCACATGGAAGGTTGGGGAGTTACTACCAAGGAAGGTTAGGGGGTTACTACCACAAGGAAGGTAGGGGGTTACTACCACAGGAAGGTTAGGGGGTTACTACCACATGGAAGGTTAGGGTGGTACTACCATGGAAGGTTAGGGGGTTACTACCACATGGAAGGTTAGGGGGTTACTACCACAGGAGGTTAGGGGGTTACTACCACATGGAAGGTTAGGGGTGTTATACCACATGAGGTTAGGAGTTACTACACGGAGGTATGGGTGTACACCACATGGAAGGTTAGGGGGTTACTACCACATGGAAGGTTAGGGAGTTACTACACATGAAGGTTAGGGGTTAATACCACATGGAGAGGTTAGGGAGTTACTACCACATGGAAGGTTAGGGGGTTACTACCACATGGAAGGTTAGGGGTTACTACCACATGGAAGGTTAGGGGGTTATACCACATGGAAGGTTATGGGTGTTACTACCAATGGAAGGTTATGGGTGTTACTACACATGGAGGTTTTAGTGTTTTGCTCATACAATATTTTAACCCAACAGTTTTTTTTTAGAGAAAGTTCACTACCACGATATTTTGGCCCGACCCAATAAATAGTTTCGGATTTACTCTTCAATAAAAAGCACAGGAAAATGCAATGGGAAATTTTAATGAGTAAATTCTTTGAGCACAGCGGGGTCGACCAAATTGGCAAATAATATTAAGTAAATATTGTCTTTAAAATTAAAACAACGTTGTATTTATCCGTGACGTCCCCTCCATACAGGCTGGTGGGAACGTTGATTTTGTTGACAAAACGTTGTATCAGCAGAACGGTCTATTAGCTTCTTAACAACATTCTCTGGAACTGGTCCGGGGATTTGGTGACACAGTCCTGGACAGTGGATACTGCCGTGACAGATGGAAGCTTACGCATTTCACGCGTGCCCTTTCCATCTAGCAGGAGACTTTAGGAGTGTGATGGCTATGCAGGAATATCAGATGGCTGGGGTGACATCACACCATGCTATGACTTAAAACAAACCCAGCAGAGGCCACAGATGCCAAGGGATAAAAATAAAACAAGTTCCATGAATTTGGTGGTTGAACTTACTAAACATCCCTGAGTGACATTTTAACCGTATCATCTATTGAACCGGAAAAAACTCCTTTGCAATGATTACATCTCGAACCCACATGGTCCCATCAAACAGATGTTATTCTGACAGCACAACACACATCCCCTTCTTCTTCTTCGCCCCCAGAAAAGTTTCATGACGTGGATGATTTTCATTTCCACGACCAATCACATAGAGCTGACACAACGTGTGAAATCCAGGGGATGGGGAAGATATTTCCAATTAAAAGATATACACATTGTCCTATACAAAATAAATAGATTTATTACTTTTGTAAATCATTTTAAATTCCTATTTACACCCTGTGTAAGAGAAATCTTAGTCATTGTTCTTTGTGCCATTAAATAATAAAGTGAAATATCTCTAAGGAGCGCTAATTTTCCCTTTGGTCATATCTTCCAATGTATATATATATATTGTTTATGAAGTTACTGATCACTAAAATAAATAATTCACGTTCTATTACAAATGCATTGTTAAGGAAAACAAAACCCTTTTAAATCCCCTATTAAAAGTACCCAGACCTTTATCCCTGGGTTTACCTTAGATCTCTGCCAGAATTCTAAAGTAAAGCTGTGAATCTGTTGAGGACAGTGACCTAGCCTGTAAGTAACATTGCAGGAACATTACCTTATAACCACCTTATCTCCTGACAAGCTGCGCTCAGAGAAAATCCTCCCGCCCTATTAAAGGGGATGTCCACCTGCAAAATAAACTTGGGCCGTTTTGGGCCTTTTATCGTCTGAAATGGCTTCTTGTTCAGAGATCCGCCCGGCTAGTTGGGTAACGATCTCGAACAAATGGCCTTTTCGGCCGATAAAAGTCCCTTACACGGGCCGATATCGTCCGAAACATCGTTCCTACACATCGTGCGTCGGGGGCCGGGACCAGCGATCGCATGTGTGTACAAACCTTAAGTAGAGTTCTGCAGCTTTTCTTTTAACAACGACTCAGCAGTTTGGGGTGGGCTAGGGTGCCCACCTTATCTTAAAAGATTTTAGAGGTAGAGCACCCCGCAGCACAGAGGGCTCCAGAGGGATGGAGAGAGGGGGGGGGGGGAGGCCCCTGCGCATGTCACAAATAACAGCTCAGAGGAACGATCCGGCGTGGTGGGAACGGATAAGGCATGGGCGCAAGGTGACGTATCTAAGCTTGGCTTTAGACAGAGATGCTCCTGGTCTGCAAAAACCTGATAACAAAAATGCTGGTCAATAACAATAGTAAAATTGGTTTTGGGGATGGACATTCCCTTTAAGCTTGTAAATTATGGTTTTAAAACCTCTCTGAAATGTTTGTAGTAGATTCTACTGAGGTTTCACATTCCATGTGTCCATTCAATGTAACTTAATGTGTCTTCCTGTTTTAATAAGTAGAATATCATTGGATGCAGTAGTGTGCTGTTGCCCTTAACAGGGGCAGAAAATTGATTGGTCCGGTGGAGACCAGATTTAGCACTGCACATGAATGAACGTAAAGAGGATATAACCACAACCTGTTATTGAAAATATACCACTAATCATTAACGAATTTAATGATGAACGAAACTTTGTTTTCCGTTCTGTTTCAGATTTAGGAACTCGAAAAAACCTGAAGATCTGAAAATGGAAATTGTGGGTTACTGAATATACGAGGTTATTTTGGGTAACCCAGGAAAATAAGCTTGTTCATTCGATAGCCCTCGAAAATACAATTGGAAAGTGAAAGTAGTCTCATCATATTTTCGGGGGTTATCAAACTTAGGAGGTTATTTTGAGGTTTACCAAAAGTAAACCTCAAAATGACCTAGATGCTAAGTCCTCACCCCTGGGTACTTTATCTAACAGCTGTTATACTAGAGTTTATCCTGGCGCTCCATTGCATTCAACCTTTCTGCCACTGTCAGTAACAGTGCACAATGTAGCCAATGGGAAGACACGCTTCTTTCTGAGCGGTCTTCCCATTGGCTACATTGCAGACTGCAAAGAGACACCAGATTGCAGAGGGAAATTTAGTGTAGGTAAGAACAGTTCTGGATAAAGTACCCAGGGGTGAGGAATGCCTTGCCTTTTAGGTCATTACCCTGGGAACTATTAATGGAAAGAAGTAGCTTAGGGGAAAGTGGTGAGTATAATTGCCTTTAAATTTAGTTTATATTTATCATTCTACAACATTTATTGTCAGTCCTTCCAACATATATAGTAATTGTTACACCATTGATGTACGAGCATCAGGTACTATAACTATAATTTATCCTCCGAGTGCATAGACTTTATACTCCTGTTTATGTAATCACAGACCAAGAAATCATAGCAATCCCTGTCAACCAATGAAATCTTGGTTTAGTTGTGAGAGGACGATGTTTCAGATCTTCCCTAACCCAAAGAAAACAGATATGAACTTCCCTAACCCAAAGAAAAAACAGAGATGACCTTCCCTTACCAAAGAAAACAGATATGACCTTCCCTTACCCAAAGAAAACAGATATGACTCCCTTACCCAAAGAAAACAGAGATGACCTTCCCTAACCCAAGAAAAAGATATGACCTTCCTTACCCAAAAAAACAGAGAGACCTTCCCTTACCCAAAGAAACAGATATGACCTTCCCTAACCCAAGAAAACAGAGATGACCTTCCCTTACCAAAGAAAACAGATATGACCTTCCCTTACCCAAAGAAAAAACAGATATGACCTTCCCTTACCAAAAGAAAACAGAGATGACCTTCCCTAACCAAAGAAAACAGATTTGACCTTCCCTTACCCAAAGAAAACAGTATGACCTTCCCTAACCCAAAGAAAACAGATATGACTTCCCTTACCCAAAAAAAAAAACCGATATGACTTCCTTACCCAAAGAAAAAACAGATATGACTTCCCTTACCCAAAGAAAACGAGATGACCTTCCCTTACCCAAAGAAAAACAGAGGATGCTTCCCTAACCCAAAGAAAACAGATATGACCTTCCCTTACCCAAAGAAAACAGAGATGACCTTCCCTAACCCAAAGAAAAACGATATGACCTTCCCTTACCCAAAGAAAAAAAAGATATGACCTTCCTACCCAAAGAAACAGATATGACCTTCCCTTACCCAAGAAAACAGGATGACCTTCCCTAACCCAAAGAAAACAGATATGACCTTCCCTTACCCAAGAAAACAGATATGACCTTCCCAACCCAAGAAAAACAGATATGACCTTCCCTAACCCAAAGAAAACAAGATATGACCTTCCCTTACCCAAAGAAACAGATATGACCTTCCCTAACCCAAAAGAAAACAATATGACCTTCCCTTACCCAAAGAAAACAGATATGACCTTCCCTAACCCAAAGAAAAACAGATATGACCTTCTTACCCAAAGAACACAGATATGACCTTCCAACCCAAGAAAAACAGATATTGACCTTCCTAACCAAAGAAAACAGATATGACCTTCCCTACCAAGAAAAACAGATATGACCTTCCCTTACCCAAAGAAAACAGATATGACCTTCCCTAACCCAAAGAAACAGAATGACCTTCCCTACCCAAAGAAACAGATTGACTTCCCTTACCAAAGAAAACAGCTTGACTTCCTAACCCAAAGAAAACAGATATGACCTTCCCTTACCCAAAGAAAAAGCAGATATGACCTTCCCTACCAAAGAAAACAGATATGACCTTCCCTCTACCCAAAGAAACAGAGATGACTTCCCTTACCCAAAGAAAAACAGATATGACCTTCCCTAACCCAAAGAAACCAGATAGACCTTCCCTAACCCAAAGAAAAAACAGATATGACCTTCCCTTACCAAAGAAAACAGAGATGGACCTTCCCTTACCCCAAAGAAAACAGAGAGACCTTCCCTTACCAAAGAAAACAGGATATGACCTTCCCTTACCCAAGAAAACAGATATGACCTTCCCTTACCCAAAGAAACAGATATGACCTTCCTTACCCAAAGAAAACAGATATGACCTTCCCTTACCCAAAGAAAACAGATATGACACTCCCTTACCCAAAGAAAACAGATATGACCTTCCCTTACCCAAAGAAAACAGAGATGACCTTCCCTACCCCAAAGAAAACAGATATGACCTTCCCTAACCCAAAGAAAACAGAGATGACCTCCCTTACCCAAAGAAAACAGATATGACCTTCCCTAACCCAAAGAAAACAGATATGACCTCCTAACCCAAAGAAACAGAGATGACCTTCCCTTACCCAAAGAAAAACAGAGATGACCTTCCTTACCCAAGAAACAGATATGACCTTCCCTTACCCAAAGAAAACAGATATGACCTTCCCTACCCAAAAAACAGAGATGACTTCCCGTACCAAAGAAAACAGATACTTCCTTCCAAAGAAAAAGAATGCCTTCCCTACCCAAAAAAACAGAATGACCTTCCCTTACCCAAGAAAACAGAGATGACCTTCCCTTACCAAAGAAAACAGAGATGACCTTCCCTACCCAAAGAAACAGAATGACCTTCCCTAACCCAAAGAAAACAGAGATGACTTCCCTACCCAAAGAAAACAGATATGACCTTCCCATACACAAAGAAAACAGAGATGACCTTCCCTTACCCAAAGAAAACAGATATTGACCTTCCCTACCCAAAGAAACAGAGATGACCTTCCTAACCCAAAAAACAGATATGACCTTCCTTTACCAAGAAAACAGATAGACCGTCCCTAACCCAAAGAAACACGATATGACCTTCCAACCAAAGAAAACAGATATGACCTTCCCTACCCGAAGAAAACAGATATGAACCTTGGGATAAATCTTCCCTGTAATGTAGGTGGATTGTATTGTCCTGGTAGTGCCATAGGTTAGGGGACCCTTCGGTCCGTATGTAAGAAAGTAAAGATTGAACCAGCTGTGGCTCCTTTCCCAACATGCTCCTTTTCAGCCCTGAAGCTTTATCCTTTGTAAGTCAAAGTCTCACTAGAACGGACAAGGCCAAAGTTGTGATACGGGTTTAATGGGAGTTTGAGTTAATGTTCCGGAAAGATGTAACTTGTTACAGACGCACTTCCAACACATTCCTTGTCTTATATATATATTTGTGTTTGCGATTGGCCATATCAAACCTCAGTAGGTCTTGCAAAGCGAAATCCTCATTTTCCTGAGAACAAACCGCACCTAGTAGAAATACCCAACGCTGATTTCCTGTTTAAATGCAAGTCAACGTTTCATTATCTTGCCTTAGTTATTATAGTCAGTTTGCTGTGTACTAAATGCAGCTTCCCCTTTATTGTATTATATAAAGATCATATTACCCCTCCCCTTAAGGGGAAGTTCATGGGATAGTATTTAATTATTATAACAAACAAGAGAATTCTAGTGCACAAAACAATTCTAATTGAATATGGTTATATCTCCATAAGGGGCTGCCATAGATCATGGATAAATGAAGCAATTACAGGAGATTCAATAAAAATTTTTATCGTTTAAAAAATTTCCCCCAACCAATCAGATCTTATTTAACATTTGAAAGCTACATTTGATTGGTTGGGCAAAATTAGCCACCATTTTTAATGGTAAGAACTTTTAGTGAATCTGCCTGATAGTTTATTAAGTTGGCTATAATATTAAGTCGTACTTACCTTTGACTGGTGAGACATCTGCTTGAAGCTGACTCTTCATTTAAAGTACTTTCCTCAAACAAGCACATGACTTAACTGTGGGTTAAGTACAAGTTGCTAAAAGTCTTGATCAAACCTTCAGTGTAACACACAATATATATATAATAGGGTTGTTGTGCAATTAGCATTGTTTGTGCACTAGAATTCTATGTTATATTACACATCATAGGTACAAGATATGTACACCGGGAAATTTAATTCTTAAATTACCCATACTGGAAAACTATAATTCTTTCCAACTATACTGTTCCCATTTTTTTATGATCTGTCCCCTATTTTCTGATATCCAATCTAAAACATTATAGTTTCAGCTGTCAATCAAGTGCCTATTGCTTTGTTCTGTATAGTTTTTGCTGTAGAGGAATAGTGCAGTTGTAGTTGAACTGCATGGTGGGAAATTACCTCTGCCAATATTGCCTCATAGAGATTACTGAGCATGTTGCCCTCACAGAGAGTCAGATAGTCTGGCAGGGGGGCTGGGGGAATTACCTTGAACAAACAAGTACTGGATTTGAAGTCATGCAGCAACGCAAACGCACCAGAGTAAGTGCTACTTAAATGTATCATTTTAGATGGAAACGAGGCAAAGTAATTTTTTCAGTGTACAGAATTACAAAAATTGTAATTAATAATTAATTGATTTCCCATCTTTTTTTATCTTATCTTCTTCTTCCCGGGATGTTCATTTCCTCAGAAGTTACTATTTTCCTCCTATGTTACTATGTACTGGTCATTGTAAAATGACAGGTAAAAATAGATTTACCATATCTACCTCTTAACTTCAGGCTGGTAAGGATAGAACACAGAGGCTAATAATTCATAAGAAAGGGGGAAGACCAATTGCAGAACTGCTTAGTTCCTTATACACAACATAAAATGCATTTCCATTAATCTTCCTGAACCAACAACCTTAGCTTCTCTAAGAATATGTTGATCTACATAATAATTT
This sequence comes from Hymenochirus boettgeri, assembly GCA_019447015.1. Taxonomy (NCBI): domain Eukaryota; kingdom Metazoa; phylum Chordata; class Amphibia; order Anura; family Pipidae; genus Hymenochirus; species Hymenochirus boettgeri. Next base: position 21,295 of record JAACNH010003024.1, on the reverse strand, counting down.
GTTTTCTATACCTGCAAGGAGAACATTTTTTTGTTATACACATCATCTGTTTAGGGAGACTATTTTATCTGCAAACTGTAGTAATCCATCAAAATTCCAACGAAAACTCTGGTGGACAAATGCCAAAATAATAAAACACGTCTGATTAGATTGACTGGAAATTCACTGTTGGGTGTTTACCCCCAATAGACGATCTTTCGAATGATGTGCATATGCAGCCTAGACTCTCCAGATCGATGTTAATCGAATGTTGCTTACGGTTTAGTGGACTGGGAAACCACAGGCAAGTTCAACTTGGCAATGGCCTCACTAGAAATGGCCAAATAGTGTTTGTAAGGCCCTCGGGACATCTCTGGTGGTTTATAACCATATATGAGGGACATGAAAGGGTCCATAGAGATCTTTTGTACCTACCCTGACCCGAATTATAATAACATTCTTCTTCCTAACACGTGTGAAGTCACAGCATTCTTCTAGCATTGTTGTGTGAGGCTACCAAGGCGTAATGTGTATCTAAGTCTAAACACCAATGTTACATACTTACATATCCTACCAACAATCTGACTATTTTTGCAATGAAAATTTATTGGCAGAGGCTGAATTTGGAATAATCACGCGGACAGAGGCAAATATTCTAACCTTATTTGGATAATACTTCAACCATAACAGGGCGGCGCTAAAGAAATATTCTACTACGGAGAAGTTTTCATTCCTTTGCTGCTTTTTGGACTGTTATAGTGAACTTTAAATCTCCAGATCCCTTTAAGGGTTAGTAAATGTCCCATCTGTGTAGTTAGATTGACTTGTAAATGTGAACTGCCCAGATTCCATTATGAATGGTAAATTCAGCTACAAAATAAACTTACCTAGAATCATCGAACTCTTATTGTTCTGGTGCGTGGTTCAGCTGACATAGAGATATAACGGCTATAGGTATGGCTGAACCATTGCTTCTTAAATGGGTTAGTTACGTTCTTGCATTGGCATGTGCACACAGGTTAGCCACTCATTTCTTTGATGTAAAGTTTGATTATACCTAAGACCCCAGGTGGAACATGTTATGTTATCTTGTGTATATTCACTGGCCTGGTATTACAGTAAACTGTAGCTGCTTTCACTACCAAATCAGTGTTTTTAATGGAGGATAAGGACTAACAGGGAGAGATGGAAGATTTTTTAACATCTGTTGCATACATTTATCTTAATACCATCAAGAAAGCAGCAGATGTGGTCAATGGAGCTAAATCTATGTGGCTAAAGTCTAATTGGAGTGCCTCAGGGTTCTGTATTGGGCCGCTTCGGTTTAATCTGTTTATAAATGACTCAGAAGGGGGCACTGAGGCAAGGTCTCTGTATGTTGCTGATGACACTATGTATTCCTATATAGCAGTAAGGCTGGGTACACACTGTAGATAGTTCCACCCAAATGACAAAAAAAAATAAAAATTCAAAGCATGATGGTGTGGTCAGACCACAGTTGGGCGATATCTGATTGACTGACATTGGTCCATCCCAATGAAATAAGGCCGCTAATATTTTCTGAAATTTCAGTTGTGCTGGTTGACCGGGCCAACACTTACACACAAAGAACATGGTACACAGCCATATATGTAGTTATTAAATGTCACTAAGCTAATATTTCATATGCTTGTATTACACGGTAAGTGGTAAGCTGGACAATTTTTATAAAGGAACCATATAATAAAATGATATATTGATACCAGGATTTAGCGTCTACATCGGTACCTTATGAGCGTAAAGTTAAATAACGACTGTGAAAAATAATGTATGTGTCAATAAAATTATCAATATGGAAAACTCCCATATTGAGTCTTTATAAATACCGCCTTTATCTCTTCTAGAGATGGACCAAACGGATCCAAGCGGATTCGGGATTCGGATCTGCCGGAACTGTGATGGGACTTGCGGATTCTGACTTTTTCTGATTTGGAACTGTTTTCGAAAATTCAAAATCTAAATTTCAATATTTCTAGAAATTTCAAAATACTATGCCAAAAAGGAAGCCATGAAGTTTCCGGTACTGACGGTGTTTTTTTTTAAGATTTTGGCCATCGAGTGGTTCTCCAGACTATAACCCAGGTAATACATGTTTTCTTTTGCTGTTTAGTTTCCATTGTTGTCATTAATGGCGCCCTCTAGTGTTTGCCCTGATATATTGAGAGGGGCAGTAAATCTGCATCTTGTTTAGATTTAATTAGAGCAGACGTTCGAAAAGACAAATGGTAAATCAGCAGCCGTTCTTACCTGCGATTTCTGTGGCATTGTGTGGCCCCGTAGAGTATCTGAAAATTTATCGGCTAGGTGGTTATTCACAATGTTGCAGGAGGTTCGAGGTTAAGAACTCGTGCATGGAAACCTGGTTTGTTTTAGTGACATAATTGAGTGATTATTATACAGATAAATGCACAAAAGCCATTAATATTATATCATCAATAGTCATCAATATCACTGACTGAAAGTGGTATATTATAGGAAATAGCGTGCATTTATATTGTCCCAGAACTCTAGGGAACTTGTAATATCCTTATATTTTACAGTGGGGATCATTATTCACTACAGAGCAAAAAGCTAAACAAAGGTACGCACACTGAAAATATTTACTATTACTGTTCCTAACAAAATGGAGGCCAAATGAATGCCAGGTCTACCTCAGATTTAGCGCTTTCTGTCTTTCCTGCAGGGGCAACCTTTTATACTTTTATTTCTGGGTTCTGGGTATATTTCCTTAAATATGTTATCTCTGTATAGTGCTGGTAATTGACGGGGTAATAAATAGCATAAATGTCACCAAAGGATTTAGAAGGGCAAATCAAACCCTCTTGTACAGGTGGACTATCATGGCCTCCCGTGCAGATAGAAACCAGATGGAAGTGAGTAAGCAGGCGAGGGTGTGTGGCACACATGATAATTGTTTATACAAACCAAAATAACTTCTACTTTCACCCATTTAATAGAGGATCCGTTGACATTTCTCTCTCACCTTCTCCTCAGTGAGATCTTGTGGTTCATGTTCTTAATTACGTTTGAGTACGGGGGCCTTTGAGGTTTACTGGGCCTATTGTATTACACACAGGGCCTATTGTATTCCAGCTGTGGGCTCAACAGGGTTGTTTGGTAAAGGGTCAAGTTGAGTTTCTTGTTTTTTTTCCCCAGACCATATATTTCATTGTCTTCAGAGTTGAAGATGTTTAAGATCTACCCAGAATCCTTTATACTGGCTTGAACCATAGAGAATAACGGTATTCAATGGTATCTACCTGTGTGACTTCTACTCATTGATTTCGATAGTATTTCAGGAGGAAGGAATTCTTTTATTAGCATAAACTGGTCCTAGTGGTTGTCTAAGTTCATTCCAGCTCTGTTTGGCTCCAGAACTAGACGTTCCTCAGAATTACCGATCACCTAAGTTCCAAGTCAACAGCCACCAATGATACACCAGCTGTGGTGGTAGGTACCTGTGGAAATCAATTATGTGAAGAAAGAAAAACCCAAGGTGTCACAACCCCCACTCCGGTCCGCTATTACTTACAGTTGTCGAAAAATGTACTCCAACTAATCAGAAAGTCGAATGAGCAGAACAGAGAAGGAGGGCTAGTGAACAAAATACTGCACTCACTAAAAGGTTAAAATACCCCTAACTTCTAAAGATCCTGTAGGGAAAAAAGATTATTCACTCTATACAAGAACACGAAAGTTCGCATAGAATAAACTACCGCAATGTACTCTATTGGGATCGTAAATTTACGATCGCTCGCGTATCGTAGATTTACGATCGTACCATTAAATGATCGTAAATAATGATTGCTAAAACAATCGGAAATATGAATGGTTTTTAATGATCGTTAAACCAATCGTTAAAGGCGAGGTACAGCTAAAAGGCGACACACACCTTATAATAAAGCAAGGTTCCTTTTTTGGGATATACTCAACAAGTACAAAAGAGTTCATAAAAAGACGATATATAACTAACTGAACTATAAAGTAGCATACACAGTTAAGAGTAACTTGGATAAGAAGAGAATACTTGTAAATGGCATCTGCCATGTCCATGAGAATTGGTAATCCAAATGGAAAAATTACAAAATCTCTAAATAATAGTCCAAGATGGAAGCCAATTTAAGTCATATCATCCAATGGGCTTTGATGTGTCCCAGTTGATGGTAAAAAGGCGAATCATGGCTGAGGCCCATTACCCCAATTTATGCCCTCTCCTGAATCGGGGAGTGGCATAAAATAATATACTAACAGTTTTGTAATTGGCTAATTTTACACAATACCAAGATTACCCAAACCATGATATTATGAGTTGATATGACCAAGTAAAATATCTCTCACCTTTGTTCCAACATCGCTGACATGTATTTTGGAAACTATGACATAAATCCGTCCTTGAATATTATGGAAATCATGAAATATAGGGACTGACATCTGTTTAAACTCTGTTCCTTAAAAGAAGATCCCCCTGGGCTTTTGTGCTGGTAAAGACTGGGCTATATGGTGTTTGATGCCCGGAGTCCCCGATATACCTTCAGCACCCCAATTACAGCGCTGTCATCACCTATAGACAAGACCCCCCCGATCATCAGGAGACTTGTTGTGCCTGCTGTCACAGTTACCCCAGGTCTTTGAGCACAAGGTATAAATCTGAGCGGGGATAAGCTGGAAAAACCGTAACACCAATGATGCTGAACAGGGACTGTGAAGACAAGAAGACAATAATGCAGGATAACAATGAACGAAGAGAAGAACACATGAATAATATGACAAAGAACAAGACTTGGCAACTTAGACTAGATATGGCTACTAGAATACAATAGCAGGGACCACTAGTTGGATACCAAAACTATAACAGGCAAAGAGTACAAGGCAGGGAAAGGTTGTATATAGAGCAGAGGAACAATGGGATAGTGGAAAGACGAGCATGATACGATTGGCCCATTCAAACTATATGGATCTCCTCCACCCCCCATGGAAACTAAGGCGCAGGAGGAAATAAGAGGTGGTCGTGCGGCACGGCACCAGAAGACCATGCAGAGGAGGCGTGTGGTGCACGAAGACAGACGCCGCGAGATGACTCATCAGACGTGGATGCACCTGAACCTGGCGCGAACCGGGGGGATCGAGGAAAAAGCAAGGCACTGACGCCTGACAGGTTGCTGCTTGTGATATTCAACACTTGATCTTGTTGAATTTAGACCTCTGAAGAAACATATGGAAATAGAGTGCCGTAAATTGGAATAGGTAGAGCTGCCATTTGATGACAGTTAAAGGAGGAAGAAAAAATTTAAAAGTGAATGCTGCCATATGAGACATTACTATAGGAGTTTAAAATTGTTAACAAGGTACACAAGGTAACTTCCCTTCACTAATCTTCACAAGTTCCTCAAAGAAAAATCAGCTAAAAAACCCAACCGCCCATTAAAATAATTCCAAGAAAGTCCTGCATCTTACTTACCTTCCCTTCCCTCTCTCCGCACGCCCGGCCTTCTGCTTGCAACCTGCAACAGGGGCGGAGTACCAGCAGCCGGTCCTGATTGGCTGATTGCAGCCCTTCACGAACAAGGCTGCCCAGAACGCTGGGAGAGAGGGAAGGTAGGTAGAGTTCGGGGGACTTATCTTAAAAATCTTTCTAGAGCGGTGGGGCTGGGGAATGCATCTAATATATGGGTTTTTATGGTAGGGGGAGGGATCACAGAACGGAAGGAGAGAGGGGGGGGAGGCCTGCAGTGCGCGTGCCAAACTTTCCCGCAGGGGAACAGGACGGCAGAGTCCATAATGGAATGTGCTACATCCCTTGGGAAAGTTTTTGGGAACTTTAGGGGGGGGATTACAGCAGAACCCATATGGAGCTGGCGATGGAGGTAGAAGGATTTTTTACACTACCCAGTGGGCAGTTAGTGGTGGGGATTATATTTTAGGGGTGGGACTATGCCCTTTAAACTAAGAACTTAAGCCAGTCATACAAAAGGAAGATGGAGTTTGGTTAAAGGACTCAAACGGGGGAACGCAACTTCTAAACTTGTCCGAGTTGACAATCTCCTTAAAGGGATAAGCGATCTTATCTTTAATTCCCAAGGGCTGTCTTCCGAATGCGCTCACTGTAAACGGAGAAGAATTCTCCTGTTTTGTCTCATAAATTCATTTTTAATTCGAACTTTGGGAAAAAGTGTTCCTTACTTCTCATGGAACAGGCCCCTAAACTACAATACGTTTTTATTTATATAAGACCACCTTGTGAATTATTCCACTGCTTTATACTCTGGGCCTATTTACCTTTTGCATCTTAATTTTCCTTTGGCACTGTATCACACTCGCGCTCGTCGATTCCCACTTGTTTTAGAATGTGCAGTTTAATGCAAGTTTTTTGCATTGTGCACAGGTCAATCGTGAGATAAATCACATCATTTAGTGACGGTGTTTGTTGATTATTAAAATTGAGGTGCTGAAGCCAAACCTGTTTGATCACGTGTTTATTGTACACGGAAAGCTTTTTTATTCTTATTTCACGAAACTACGACCAAGGGAAGATAGAAGAAAGTTACTCATGAGATTGCAGGCGGTTGTATTGACACTGTGGGTTAGTCAAACTGTGGTATTTGTCCCCTATTCTAACATATTAACTTGGCAAGGAAGTGACTAGGGCTATCACCTGGACTGTTTCCATTCTACATTGACACACTCACTATACAGTGACATCTGAGAGAGGAATTATCCGTTATATCCGCACACAATGGATTTCAGTGTGTAGAATGTAGCCCAGAAGGATCAGTTCTCCACAACAACTTTTGCCGTTAAAACTTTTTATACTCTAAAGTGATGGGAACGTTGGAAGATGAAACTAAAATCTGTTAAAAAAACTTTAATAAAAAGAGGATTTTTTATGCGGTGTGTTTATTGGGTTCCGTATGAACAAACGGGGGCAATTAAGGGGACTGTCCAACTAAGTATGTTATACAGGACCCCCTAACCTGAGTCATTTTGGTTAATATTTAAATCTGTTCCCAGCATGAATTCATTTACTTACAATTTGTGATCACCGCAGTTTCGGGCTTCTCATCCCTCTCCACTGCGCTGCTGTTTTCTTTTCTTTCCCCAGCAGCCACAGTGGAGGCCTGTCCCTGGGAATGGCAGCATGATTGGCTCTGTGACGTCCACTGCAGAGGGGTGATTGTCATTGCAGAGGGGGGAACATTCCCTTTAAGAATAATGATCTTGCAAATGGTATTTGGAACTTTTATGAGGACCTACACGGTATGATGTTCCCTTGGAACATGGCGGTCAATACAATGTCAATCAGTCAATGTAGGAGATATAGAACACCGAACTGTACATAGGGCCTTGCCACTGCAATCAATTAGTCTATTGGTCAAACAATTATTTAGATGTTTCCTTAACAGTTAATTCCCACAATGACACCACACACAGCATTGTAGAACCCAAGGAATTGAAGAGTTTTAAACTGTTTCTATCTACGAGTCGAACGTTGGATTCCAAATGATTTTATCATTGTGTTTTAACCAATCCTGTTATAATTTGGCCACAGGCTACTTAATAATTTACCCGTTAATCCGTCAAAAAAGCAAATGGCCAAATAATGGTGCTGGTGGGATGGCCACACAACGGTTGTAAACTTGGTGTCCCTCTACATGAACTGGCTATAAGTTAGGATGACTATGAGATGTACTAGAGGGTCGGATACCCAATGACCAAAAACAAACACAACGTTGTATGAAAGCATCAGATCTGGGGCCTCAGGCAAGTTCCTAAGAAAGTGAAGATAGAACAAGGCCGGGGAGTATATCTGAATTTATCCAAACAAATGGAAGAACACCAGAGTCACCTGTTTGGCTGAGTCATGGGGTTAATTACATGTTTGTTGTTGGATTGTAATGAGTTTTGTGTTTATTTTACAGGTTGACGATACCTACTGACGGCTTAGCTACCCAAACTGAATGACAATTACAGTATCGGAAAACTGAATCTCAACGAATGAAGTAACTGGGTATTCAGGCCTGGCCTGAATAAAATAGCATTAGAGGTATTGTCACAAGGTAATTGCCTACGGTAATGGGATTGGAAGACAACTACTGACCACTCGCGTCCAATGCTTTGCAGGGCCAAATTTCAGGGAGATTCTACTAAAAGTGTCTTATCGTTCCAAAATGGTGCTACTTTTGCCCCACCATCAGATCTTATTACATTTGAAAGCTCAACATCTGATTGGTTGGGGCAAAATTACACCATTTTATAACGATAAGACTTTGGAATACCTGTTTGTTTTTGGTGATAGGTGTTCCAATTTATAATAAGAAAATCTACCAATATCAATACGTCTTCTTGAAACCAACCTGAACCTCATGGCTTTCTGCAGTTGCCGCCGATGAAAGTTGGAAAGTTGAAAACTGCCTGTTTCATCCAATGTCTATCACCTGTGATTTCTTTGATTTCCGATATGAACCCGAGAACTGTTGTTATTTACTTTTTTTAGTCATGAACTGATTATTCACAAGGCAATTTCAATAATTATAAACCAATAACATCAGTCCGGCATGATAAGCTTACAATGTAAACTTACCACCCTTCTCCACAACCTATCAGAAGTCCTTATAATTGTGTCAGGAACCTACACAAGCAAATGGAGATCCATAAATTCCTTGAAAAGAAAAACATAAGTAGGGATGGCGAAACAAAACTCAGTTTCGTTTCCGTCATCGGATTCCCAGGAATCTTGGGAAATTTATGAAAAAAAAACTGTAATCCCGAAAACGGAACAAATTTTTGGATGTATTATCGATATTTGAGGTTTTAGCTTGAACTTCCCATAACCTCGAAAAAACGACGGAGACTACTTCGAGTTTCTGATCTATTTTTGGGATTATCGAACGTTATTAATTATAGAAAGAAGGCTCCGAAGTCTCGAAATCCGGACGATCTGTCCGATTTGGACGGATCATTCGGATTTCGGAATTGAATGGGTCCGGTCGGATATCTGGGTCCGGTTACGGACCTTGGATTCCCATCTCTAAACCAGAAGTGGATTGGCAAAGCAGTAGCCAATTTGCTGACCTACACCAATATTCCATGTGTTTGGTAGCTACACTAGGTAGGAGGCTCAGCATAGTTAACAATGGCTCTGTGCCGTAACATGATTTTATGGATATTTTTTCCACGATCCACGCAATGCAACTTTTAGAGATGGGAAAGTGGTGACTTTTTGTAACGTCGCAAAATTGCCAGGTCAACTCATCACTAACACAGGGCACGGACCAGCTATATCTAGTAAGTGGACACATTAAAAGCAATGGAGACTCAACCACAGTACATTCCCAAAACGGTTTAATGAAATGTTAGTCCGAAACTGCTTTCGCGCACTGTGAACATTGTCGATGGTATTTAATGTCACTATCCGTTATATAAAAGGGATCTTGTTTCTGCCCGGCCAATTGTTATATGGTCGAATCAAAAGGAAGCAGTGTTCCGTCAGGTATAGCCATGACATTCACATTCAACATTCCATTTTAGCTCATGAGAAGATATGAACACTTGTGTAAATTTTTGTGTTATAATTTCTATGTTTACAATTATTGAGGGATAAGGGGCATTTCATTTAAGTTAATAATAGGTGCAGTACAGGGAATTTAAATTATAAGGTGGACATCTTGTTTGTCGGTACTCAGGACCATTATTTGCTACTAACAAGTGCCACCTTTAAGGATAAGGTGGTTAGTAGATAGAAGATGGATAGAGATTCCCCCTCCTGATATTGTCCTCTCGAGTGTCCCCATATGTTTCCTGCCTCGAACCCCTCCGCTCATCACAGAACCATTCTCCTGTACAGAACCCCCATTCGTACTGTTTCTCTAGCCTTAAACCTTCTCTCTCTTGTAGCTCCCGTCCTTCTATATTCCTCTCTCTCGTCCAGAAACCTCAATAGCAGGGTTTTAAATCTACCCTTACACGCCTACCGTATCGGTAACCAGCACAGTATATGATATCTATATATCTAGATATGATAAATCTACCCATACATCCTACCTATCTGGAACCAGAACAGTATATTGGGATCTAATAGATTAATATTGATAAAATATACCCGTTACATCCTACCTATCTGGTACCAGCCCAAGTATATGGTACTATATCTAGTTTGATAACTCTACCCTTACATCCTACCTATCCGTACCAGCACGTATATGGTACTATATATCTATATATGATAAATCACCCTTACAAATCCTACCTATCCGGGTAACCAGCACAGTATATTGGTATCTTATATATCTATATATGATAATCTACCCTTACAATCATACCTATCCGGTAACCGCCAGTAATGGTATCTATATATCTCTATATGATAATCTACCCTTACATCCTACCTATCTGGTAAACCAGCACAGTATATTGGGTATCTATATATCTATTATGATAAAATCTACCCTACATCCTACCCATCTGGTAACCAGCACAGTATATGGTATCTTATATCTATATATGATAATCTACCCTTACATCCTACCTATCTGTAACAGCAGCCGTATAGGATCTATATATGATAATCTAACCCTTGACATCCTACCGGTACGTGCTGGTACAGCACGTATATGGTATCTTATATCTATATACTGATAATCTACCATTCACATCTCCTATCCGGTAATCAGCACAGTATGAATAGATCTATATCATGATAAATCACCCTTACCAACCTACCTTACCGATAGCCAGCACAGTATATGGTATCTATAAATCTATATATGATAAAACTATCCTTTACATCCTACCTATCTGGTACCCGCACAGTATATGACTCTATGATCTATATATGATACACATACCCTTCACATCTTACCTATCTGTTCACCAGACACAGGATAAATTGGTATCTAATTACCTATATATGTACAACTACCCTTAACATCCTACCTATGGTAACAGCCACAGTATATGGTATCTATATATCTATATATGATAATCTACCCTTATATCCTTACCTAATCCCGTTAACCAGCACAGGAGGTATTATATCTATATTATCTATATATGATAAATCTACCCTTACTCCTACCTGTCCGGTAACCAGCACAGTATTAGGTATCTATATATCTATCTTGATAAACAATCTACCCTTACATCCTACCTATCTGGTAACCAGCAACAGTCATACGATATCATATATACTATATATGATAGAATCTCCCTTACATCCTACCTATCCTGGTAACCACACAGTATATGGTCACTATATATCTATAATGATAATCAACCCTTACATCCTACCTATCCGTAACCAGCACAGTATATGGAAATCTATATATCTATATATGTAATCTACCTACATCCTACCTATCCGGTAACCAGCACAGTATATGGTATCCTATATATCTATATATGATAAATATACATTAATTCCTAACCTATCCGGATAACCAGCACGTATATGGAGCTATTATCTATATATGAGAAAGTTCCCTTACACTACCTATCTGGTAACCAGCCCCCCACAGTATATGTATCTATTATGTAAATATACCCTTCACTACCTATCGGTAACAGCACAGTATAGGGTATCTATATATCTATTATGATAAAGCACACTTACAATCCTACCTATCTGGAACCAGCACAGTATATGGTATCTATATATCTATATATGGATAAATCTTACCCTTACATCCCACCTATTGGTAACAAGCACAGATATGGTATTATCTATCTATATATGATAAAATCTACCTTACATCCTAACATCTGGTAACACAGCACCAGTATTATGGTATCTATTATCATATATGATAAATCTACCCTTACATCCTAACCTATCCGGTAACCAAGCACAGTATATGGTATCTATATATCTATATATGCTAATCTACCCTTAATCCTACCTATTCTGGTAACCAGCACAGTATACGATATCTATATATATAAATATGATACATCTACCCTTACATCCTCCTATCCGGACCAGCACGTATATGGTATCATATTATCTATATATGATTAAATCTTACCCTTACCTCCAACCTAATCCGGTAAACCAGAACAGTATATGATATCTATATATGATAAATTTACAATAAATACGACATATCTGGTAACCAGCACAGTATATGGTATCTTATATCTATTATATGATAAATCTACCCTTACATACCACCTATCGGTAACCAGCACAGTATATGATATCTATATATGATAAATCTAACCTTACATCCTACCTATCCTTGGTACCAGCACAGTAGATGATATCTATATATGCTTAAATCTATCCTTACATCCTACTCCTTATGGTAACCAGCCACAGTTATGTTATCTATATATCTATATATGATAAATCTAACCCTTACATCCAACATCCGGTAACCAGCAACAGTATATGGTATCTATAATCTATATATGATACAATGACCCTTACATCATACCTATCTGGTAACCAGCCCCAGTATACGATATCTAAGATTATAATGATAAATCTACCCTACATCCTACCTATCCGGAACACAGCCAGTATATGGTATCTATATATCTTATATGATAAATCTACCCTTACCATCCTACCTATCTGGTAACCGCAAAGTATATGGTAATCTATAATCTATATATGATTAAATCTACCTTACATCCTACCTATCCGGTAACCAGAACAGTATATGGTATCTTATAGCTATATACTGATACAATTACCTTACATCCTCCTATCCGGTAACCAGCACAGTATACGGTATCTTAGTATCTACATATGATAAATTACCTACATCACTACCTATCCGGTAACAGCACATATATGGATCTTATATGATAAATCTTACCCTTACATTCTACTATCTGGTAACCAGCACCAGTATATGGTATCCTATAGATCTATATATGATAAATCTACCCTACATCCTACCTATCCGGTAACCAGCACCGTATATGGTATCTAGATATCTATATATGAATAAATCTACACCTTACATCCTACCTAGCTGGTACCAGACAGTATATGTTATGATATATCTAATATAGATAAATCTACCCTTACATCCTACATATTTCCGGTTAACCAGCACAGTATTATGGTATTATATATCTATCTCTGATAATCTACCCTTACATCATACATATCCGGTAACCAGCACGTATATGGTATTCTTATCATCTAATTGATAAATACCCTTACATCTACTTATCTGGTAACAGCACAGATATGGTATCTAATATGATAATCTACCCGTACATCCTGACCTATCTGGTAACAGCACCAGTATATGGTTATGTAATATTATATATGCTAAATCTACCCTACATCCTCCTATCTGATAACCAGCACAGTATATGATATATATATGAAAATCTACCCTTTACAACCTACCTATTCCGATAGCCAGCACAGTATATGGGATCGATAAATCTATACTAGGAGAAATCTATCTTACATCCTACATATTGGTAACCAGCACAGTATATGGATCTATTATCTATATATGATAAATCTACGCTGACATCTTACCTATCTGTTAACAGCACAGTATATGGTATCTATATACCTATAATGATTAAATATACCCTACATCCTACCTATCTGGTTTAACCAGCCACCAGCAGTATATGGTATCTATATATCTATATAGCTAAAGCTACCCTTAATCATACCTATTGCCGTAACAGCGCAGTATATGATATCTATATAGCTATATATGATAATCTACCCTTACATCCTACCTATCCGGTAACCAGCACAGTAGATGGTACTCTATATATATATATATGATAATATACCCTTACAATACATTGGTAACCAGCACAGTATACGATATCTATATATTATATATGAGAATCTACCTTACATCTACCTATTGGTAACCAGCCACAGTATTGGGTATCTATAATCATCTATGATAAATCTACCCTTACATCCTACCTATCGGTAACCAGCCACAGCTATATGGAAATATATCTATCTAATATGAGAAATCTACCCTTACATCCTCCGATCCGGTAACAGCACAGTATATGGTATCGATATATCATATATGATAATTACCATTACATCCTACCTATCCGGTAACCAGCAAACCTATATGGTATCTTATAGATCTATATATGATAAATTTACCCTTAACATCCTAACCTATCTGGTAACCAGCACAGTATATGGTATCTAATATGATAAAATCTTACCTGAAACTCCTTACTATCTGGTAACCAGCAAGTAACTATGGTATATATATATCATATATGCTAAATACCCTTACATCTACCAATCTGGTAACCAGCACAGTATATGGTATCTATTATATCTATATATATGATAAATCTACCCTTAACATCCCACCTATATGGTAACCAGCCAGTTCTGGTTCTATATATATCTATATGAAAATCTACCCTTAATCCGAACTATCTGGTAACCAGCACAGTATATGGTTATCCAATATCCTAATATGCAAAATCTACCCTTACATCATACTATCCGGTAACCAGCACAGTATATGGTTATCTATATATCTATAATGATCAATCTACCCTTACATTCCTACCTATCTGGTAACCAGAACAGTATACGATATCTTATAATATCTATATATGATACATCTACCTTACATCTACCTATCGGTAACCAGCACAGGATATGGTATCTATTATATTCTTATATGATAAAACTACCCTGAAATCCCCACCTATCAGTTAACCAGCACAGTATATGATATCTATATATTAAATCTACCCGTACTCCTACCTATCCGATAACCAGCACAGTATATATATCTAATATCTATATATGATTAATCTACCCTTACATCCAACCATATCTGGGAACCAGACGTAGATCGGTATTCTATATATCTAATATATGATAATCTACCCCTTACATCCACCTATCGGTAACCAGCACAGTATTGAGAATCTATATATGATAAACTTACCCTTTACATACTAACTATCCGGTAAACCAGCAACAGTATATGATATCTATATATGATAAATCTATCCTTACATCCTACCTTTGGTAACCGAACAGTATATGGTATCTATTCTATCTATATATGATAAAATCTAAACTTAATCTACCTATCCGGTAACCAGCACAGTATCTGGATCCTTATATATCACGATATGATAAATCTACCCTTACATCCACCTATTCTGGTAACAGCAAAGTATCGATATCTATATATCTATATATGATAAAATCTACCCTTACATCATACCTATCAGGTAACCAAAGCACAGTGATATGGTATCTATATATCTATATATGATAAATCTACCCTTACATCCTACCTATCTGGTACCAGGCACAGTATATGGCATCTATATATCTATATATGATAAAATCTACACTTACCATTCTACCTATCCGGTAAACAGCACAGTATAGGGTCTTATATTCTATATATGCTAAAATCTACCCTTACATCCTACATATCCGGAAACCAGCACAGTATAAGGTATCTATTAATCTACATATGATAAAATTTACCTTACAATCCTACAGATCCCGGTAACCAGCACAGATATGGTTATCTATATATGATAACTACCTGACATTCTACCTATCTGGTAACCAGAAACAGTATATGGTTATCTGATATATCTATAAGATAAATATACCCTACATCCTACCATCGCGTAACAGCACAGTATATGGGAAAATCTATATATCTTTAATGATAAATCTACCCTAAATCCTACCTATCTGGTAACCAGCACAAGTATTGGTTATCTATCGATCTAGATATGATTTTAAATCTACACTACATCCTAACTATCACGGTAACCAGCAAGTATAGGGGATCTATATAATCTATATATGATAAAGCTACCCTACATCCTAACCTATCGGTAACAGCACAGTATATGGTATCAATATTACATATGATAAATTACCCTTACATTCGACCTTATCTGGTAACCACCAGCACAGTATATGGTATCTATATATGATAAATCTTACCTTGACATCTACTATCTGGTAACCAGCACCAGTATATGGGATCTTATATCTATATATTGGTAAATCTCCACTTCAGCCTACATATCTGGTAACCAGCCACAGTATATGGTATCTATATTAGTCTATATATGATAAATACCTTACACCTAACCGATCTGGTAACCAGCAACAGTATATGGTATCTAGATATCTATATATGATCAAATCTACCCTTACCATCTACCTATTCTGGTAACCAGCACCAGTAATGGATCTAATATCAATATGATAAATCTACCCTTACATCCTACCTATCAGTAAACCGCACAGTATATGATATCTATATATGATAAATCTATCCTTACATTACCGTTCTGGGAACCAGCACAGTTATATGGTATTCTATATATCTATATATGATAAATCTACCCTTACTTCCTACCTATCTGGTAACCAGCAAAAGTATATGATATCTATATATGATAAATCTACTCTTAAATCCTACCTATCTTGTAACAAGCACAGTATATGTTATTATATATGCTTTATATGATTAAATCTATCCTTAAATCTACCTAATATGGAAAACCAGCACAGATGATGGTATCTATATATCTATATATGATGAATCACCATTACATTCCACCTATCTGTTAATCAGCACAGATATGGTATCTATATACCTATATAGGATAATCACCTTATATCCACCTATCCCGTAACCAGCACAGTACATGATATCTAATATCTATATATGATAAATCTACCTTACATTCCGACCTATCCGGTAACCAGCACCAGTATATGGTATCTATATATCGATATATGATAAATTTACCCTACATCTACCATCCGGGAACAGCCACAGTATATTGGTATCTATATATCTAAATGATACTCTTACCATTCCATCTACTATCCGGAACCAGCACAGAATGGTATTAATATATCTATATATGATAAATCTACCCTTACATACTCCTACCGGGGTAACCAAGCAACAGTATATGTATTATATATATCTATATATGATTAAAATTACCCTTACATACTACCTATCTGGTACCCAGCACAGTATCCGATATCTATATATCTAATATGATACATCTACCCTTACCATCCTACCTACCGGTTTAACCAGCACCGTTATGGTATCTATATTGATAAAATCTACCGTACATCTTACCTATCTGGTGGGGAACACAGCACGTATATGATATCTATATATCTATATATGATAAATCTACCCTTACATCCTACTATCTGGTAACAGCACAGTAATGGTATCTATAGAATCTAGATATGATTAATTACCCATACATCCCACCTATCCGGTAACCAGCACAGTTATATGATATACTATATATGAAAACTACCCTACATCATACCTATCCGGTAACCAGCACCGTATATATTATGAATCTATATATGATAAATCTATCCTTACATCCTACCTTTCTGGTAACCAGCACAGTATATGGTATCTAGATATCTAATATGATAAATCTAACCTTACATCCACCTATCCGGTAACCAGCACAGATATGGTATCTATATATCTATATATGATAAATCTACCTTACATCTACTATCTGTAACCAGCACAGTATACGCTATCTAGAATCTATATATGAAAATCTACCCTTACATCCTACTATCCGGTAAACAGCACAGTATATGGGATCTATATATCTATATATGATTAATCTACCTTACAGCCTACCTATCTGGTTAACCAGCACAGTATATGGTATCTATATATCTATATATGATAAATCTATCCCTTACATCCCTACATATCCGGTAACCAGCACAGATTATGGTTATCTATATATCTATATATTGATAAATTACCCTTACATCCTACTCACGGTAACCAGGCACAGTATAAGTAATATATATCTACATATGATAAATTTACCCTACATCCTACCTATCCGGTAACCAGCACAGTATTCTGGTATCTATTTATGATAAATCTACCCTTACATTCTACCTATTTGGTAACCAGACAGTATATGGTATCTATAATCTATATATGATAATACTACCTTACATACTACTATCGGTAACCAGCACCGTAATGGTATCATATATCTATATTATGATAACTCTACATTACATCCTACTATCTGGTAACAGGACAGTATACTGGTATCTAATATCTATATATGATAAAACGCCTTAACATCCTACCTATCGGTAACAGCAACAGTCTATGGTATCTATATATCTATATCTGATAAATCTACCCTTAAACATCCTCCTATCCCGGTTAACCAGCACAGGTATATGGTATCTATATATCTACATTATGATAAATTTACCCTTACATTCTACCTATCTGGTTAACCAGCACAGTTATATGGTATCATATATATGATAAATCTACCCTACATCCTACCTATATGGAACCAGCACAGTATATCGGATATTCTATATATCTATATATGATAATCTCCCCTTACTCCTACCTATCTGGTAACCCAGCAAAGTAATAGGGTATCTAATATCTATATATGATAATCTACCCTTACATCTACCTATTGGTAAACCAGCAAGGATATGGTATTATATATCTATATTGATAGAATTCTACCCTTACATCCTACCTGATCGGTAACAGACAGTGATATGGGATCTACAATAGCTATATATGATAACTTACCATTAAATCCTACTTATCCGGTAACCAGCACAGTATCAGTTATATGATATCTATATATTCATTTATGATAAATCTCTTACATCCTAACCTTTCTGGTACCAGCACGTATATGGTATCTATATATCTAATATGATAAATCTACCCTTAATCCTACCTATCTGGTAACCAAGCAAAGTATATGAGATCTATATATGATCAAAATCCTCTTAATCCCTTAACCTATCTGGTAACCAGCACAGTATATGTTATCTATATATTATATTATGATAAATCTATCCTTACATCCTAGCATATCTGGTAACAAAGCACAGATATGGTATTATATATCTATATATGATGAATCTACCTTACATTCCGACCCTATCTTTAATCAGCACAGATAGGGATCTATAGACCTATATCGGACTAATCTAACCCTTATATCCTAACTATCCAGTAAACCAGCACAAGTACCATGATATTAATATCTATATAGATAATCTACCCTACATTCTACCTATCCGGTAAACAGCACAGTATTGGTATCTATAATTATATATGATAAAATTACCGTACATCATACCTATCCGGTACCAGCACAGTATATGGTATCTATTATCTATATATGATAAATCTACCCTTAACATCCACCTTCCGGTAACAGCACAGTATATGGTACTATCTTATCTATATATGATAAACTACCCTTACATCCTACCTATATGGTAAACAACCACAGTAATGGTATCTATATATCCCTATAGATGATAAATCTACCCTTAATCCTACCATCCGGTAACCAGGCACAGTATAATGTATCTATAATCTATATATGAATTAAAATCTACCCTACATCCTACTATCCGGTAAACCAGCACAGTAATGCTGTGAAGGTTCTCATTCATCCAGGTCATTGTATATCTGTTGTATTCAATAGATCAACTGGACTTGAAATGTAGTTTCTTGAAGACGTTTGCTTCAGTCATACCGACTGGTTTCTCAATTCAGAATGACTTGTACAAGAATCTGTGGCAATTATGTACCATGGAAAATCCCAATTAGCATATCACAGGGCCAGGGTTAAGGTTGTGATTAGATAGTGGATAAGAGGTTGTTCATAGGAAACGCCCAGAGTAAGGGGGGGGAGTTAAAACGCATTGTACATGGCGGACAGTGGTGTCGAACCCCCCCCACTCTATTTTAGGCTGGTTTCGTTATTTTCACATAAATGGCATCTTAAACCTCTCTTGAACCAGTCACGTTCCTCGCCAGGATGTTAACATTACAATCTTCAAAGGTAATGTCCTTTACCTTAGGATGCAGTACACGGATGAGTCCTGACCCGAGGGGAATTGGCTATTCTGTGCTGGGGCCTACGTTGGAAGATTGGTAGCAGTTAGAAAATGGTAAACCTGGAAGTAGAGGTTTAACAGGAAAACCAACACACACAGATCAGTATGTTAGTTGACTCCCACCACCCGTTAGATCACAAGCTGGGGGCATCAAACCCGCAACACAGAGCCGAGAACATCCCCACTAGCACAGAGGGAAGGCTAAAGAATTAAACATCTCAGAGGAGCCCTTAAAACTTGTGGATATCAGACTGGCATTTGTCAAAAGAAGAGTAGAAGGAAGGAAAGGAAAAGAACACGAATACAAATCAGTGAAGGGGAAAAGCAAGACAGGAGGAGAACATGGTCATCCCATATGTAGCAGGGGTCTCCGAGCAACTAAGAAGAATTTTCAAAAAACATCGTATCCCTGTTGCTTTCAATCCCGAACAACACACTGAGGAGAAATTGGTAATCCGAAAGACCCAATACCAAAACACAAGGAAAAGCGAATCAGATATGCAGTGCAGGCAGTGAAGAATGCTCTGATTTGTTATGTGGGGGAGACAAACAGCCAACTGCATCACGTATGGCCCAGCACAGACGAGCCCAATCCAGGGTCAGGACGCAGCCGTGGATCTGCATATTAAGGATCAAGGACATACCTTTGAATATATGTAATTTTAACATACTGGGAAGGAAAATGATGTGTTCAAGAGAGGTGTTAAGGTGGCCATTATGTGAAAAAAAGAAACCAAGCTAAATAGAGGTGGGGGGTTCGACACCAAGTGTCTGCCATGGTACCATGCTGTTTTAACACCTACTATGGGCGTACTATAAAACTCGAGCCACTATCTACTCACAACCTTAAACACCTGGCTGTGATTGTATGGGATTTCCAGGGTACATAATTGCAAAGATTTGTACAATCATTTCGAATTGAGAAAGCCAGTCGGATGACTAGGAAACGTCTTCAAGAACTACATTCAAGTCCAGTTGATTTCTAATTAATACAACGATACAGCACACCCACAAGGGGTATATGTTAGCGATATATCTATATATGATAAATGTACTCTTACATCCTACCTATCGCGTAACCAGCACAGTATATGATATCTATATATCTATATAGGATAAATCTACTCTTACATCGTACCTATACGGTAACCAGAAACATTAGATCGATATCTATATATTATCACTCTGATAAATCTACCCTTACATCCTACCTATCTGGTAACCAGCCAGGATAGGGATCTATATAATTCTATATATTGATAAATCTACTCTACAGTCTACCTTATCCGGTAACAGCAACAGTATATGATATCTATATATCTATAGATGCTAAATATACTTTACATCCTACCT